>CANUEP010067517.1:0-16508 GCA_947857235.1 Jatropha podagrica | reverse complement strand
TAAAGAATAAATAATAAAGAATGTATAATTAAATATGTGTGAGGACATTGGAACCCTGCACAATTAAACTACTCAACCATTAAAAAAGAGATTTTAAGTATTGTTATTTGTATAAATAAATTTCAATCAGATTTATTAAATCAAAAATTCTTACTTAGAATTGATTGTAAATCTGCAAAAGATATTTTGCAGAAAAATGTTAAAAACCTTGCCTCTAAAATATTCACAGTGATTATAAAATATTCAAATCCTAGTTCCGATTCTGGTTTGGAGAGGTAGTGGATGAGTTTGAGTGATCTGGAAATTTAGGAATATAGAAAAAACTCATCAGATAATTATTCAACTTGAAATAATAAATAGATGATTAATCTAACAAACTACATTCTATCCTCTCTGCTAAGTCCAATCTAAATTTAGCACTACTTAAATGCTAAACATCAATTAATTCGATTACATATATAAACTACTCAATACCATAATCAATAAATCAATCTTCCACACAATTAAAATTGAAGGAATTGACTAAAAATTCTACGGATATTTCAATACCCTTAATCACACGTTATAGTCCCAAAAATAAAAGATCGAAGACAATCGGAGTAAAGAATTGCTGGACTGGAGGACTAGCTACTGGAGCGATGGAGACTAGCGGCGACCGCGCTAGAGCTTGCTAGACTCAGGAGACTTGCAACGGCTGGCTAGTTGAGTTTGTAGCTGTCCCTATGCGGTGGTGTTGCTAGAGGTCTGAGGTAGCGCGACACGAAGGAGAAGGAGCTGTTCATCAGAGACAGAGACTGAGGAGAGAACGCTGCTGCTGGAAGCCTGAAACGGCTGGAACGGAGGAGTTGTGGTGCAGTGGAGCTATTGCTATTGGTGCTTGTGGCGGTGGTTGGGCTTGGCGCAGAGAGATAGTGAGGCGGTAAGTGAGAGAGAGAGAATAGGTAAGGGTGGCGCAAGAGGGAAAGACAAGAAAGAAAGAAGAAGGAAAAAGAAAATAAAGGTGTTGCTAGGGTTTCTAGAAGACCCTATACCATTTCGGTTCGGTTCCAATTGGTTTGATCCGATTCAATAAATCAACTTGGGTTTTAATCTATTTTTGACAAATTAAATGGTTTTTTAGGTCTAATTAAATATTACATGGCTTAAATTTACTGGCTAGAATTTAAAAATTAAAATTTAATTGAATATTTTCTGAATTTAAAATTTTTGGATATTTCAATTCTCCCTTCATAAAAATTCGTCCTCAAATTTTTTAAAAACAGGAAGAGAGGACAACATATTAGGCATAGAATACCAAAGGTATCTAGGAAAAATCATAATCGTTGAAACAAAATAAGTCAATTTCATCTACCAATGAGGTAGAATCTCTCACTTAGAATGAAAAAGATAAGGGTATCTCTTCTGCATTTTAGCCGCCACTTTCCACATGCATTTCTCAAAAGAATGGTTTCTCCAAAATATTTTGACCATAGAAATTTCTTTAGACTGGAGTTTACAAATCTGAAAATTGAGAATCCCTACTGGTACCTTTTTATAAGTTAAGTCCTCATTAACTTGGACTTCCTGTGGCTCTAATACATGAGACGGATCAAAAATGCATTTCCTTAACATCAATACATGGAAAATCGGGTGTACGTAAGAAAATTCATTAAGAAAATCCAATTGGTACACCACTACTCCAACCTCTGCAACTATTGGATATAGTCCAATGTATCTAGGGACCAGTTTCCCCCTTTTACCAAAACAAATGATACCTTTCATAGAAGATATCCTTAGAAAGATCGTATCTCTTTCTTGAAATATTATTTCTTTTTACTTAGGGTTTGCATAGCTTTTCTGTTTATCAAAAGTTGTTTTAATTCTATCTCGAATTATAGGCACCTTTTCAAATGTGATTTAAATCAATTTGGATTTTGCTAACTCTTTATCTCCAATTTTCTCCCAATAAATAGGCAATTTATACTTCTTACCATAAAGTGCTTTATAAAATGTGATACCTACATTTGCTTGATGAAAAAATTTTTTTGGTAGGTGTGAATCTCAGTATCTCATGAAATTCCATTTGCACATTTGAAGCATATGTTTCTAAGTTGGATTAATCTCACGAAATCCCAACTCTAAATAAATCTCTATATGTTCTTAATTTCCAGATGCTCTTCAAGTTCAAATTTATATTCATATGTTTGGCATTCCTACTGCCGCTAGTTCATATAAATTACAACTCTATTAGACCTCAATAATAATAATAATAATAATAATAATAATAATAATAATAATAATTTCATTAACTTCATTCATACCACAAAACCTATATCCCTTCAATTTTTCTTATAGTCGATTCATTCTTCTACTTACATATGAATTTATCCTTTACATGTCCAAGTTAATGAAATATTAACTTCCTCCTTGAGTCTTTTATGCTAAATATCCACAAATGCCCTTTTTTATTATTAAGCTGATTGTTTTATTCTAACAATAATCACCTATGCACTTTAGATAATTATAAATTAGAAATCTGTTCCAGATAAACATAGCAAGATTCAACTCAGATTAAATTCTTGCAAACTCATAAAATTCATAAGTTCTTCTGGACTTTGTTCATATCTCCACGTACTTATCCGAATCACTTACACATCACATAATCACTATTCAAGAATTAAACGATTTATTCTTTTATATCATAAATGATTCAACAAATACTTCATGTATTATAAATAGGATATCTTTAAATAATTAAAATTTCTTACTTGATTTATAATCGATTATAGGATGCCAATCTCATATAAATTCCAATAATTGGCACATAAGTATCTGAAGAATTCAATTTTTCTTCAGAGCATTAATTCATTCAGTTTATAACCATAAAACTTTATTTTATTTAAAATAACTACATGCTCCATGCACAATTATGCCCATTTGAAACATGTTTACTCTACAAATATTTATTATCTTATGTTTATCGTATTTATTTTTTAACTCCTAATAATCACAAATATTTATCATCTAATGGTTTCCAAATCTCATACAGACATACCACAAACATTCCTTGACACCCAAAAATTTATTTACCTTATCACCAATCGACTATGAAGTCAAAATTTTTACGTTCATCATCGAAATTCTTATACCAAACCACAATTCGTCTATATAAAATCTAAAACCCTCAAATTCGAGGCGTAAAACATATTATCTCAAATTCTAAATCTTACTTCTTAAGTACCTCTAAATCTTCTAATTTCAAAAAGAGTAATGTCTCTTACTTCTCTAAGAAAGAAATTAGAATATTAAATCTCATAATCCAAATTTAGACACGCCATGAAGTAATAGTAAAGCAAAATATATCCACATAACATTTTGCTCAAATTTAAGTGAAGCAATCCTTAGGAAAGAAGGTTCATTTTCTTTTGAAAAAGACTTATTAATCATTACAAACGCAAAAATTTTTGTGTCACTACTTGGACAAATTATAGAGTATTAACTATAAATCACTTAGTCCCCTCTTTCTTTTTTCTTTTTTTTTTTGTGCACACAAAATTCTCCTTTGAATTTCAAAATTTTTCTGTCATCTTGCCACTTATCCTGTAGTTCATATTCATAACAACTTATAATTTACATCTTTATTTTCTTAAGACTTCTTATTATTACACCATAACTGGTCACCTCCTTTATATTGAAATTATTCATTTCTTTCCTCTAGCTCTTCTTTCCTAATCACAATTTATAATTTTTCGGACTTTACTTTATCATCAATATATAATTCAGGAAAGCTTATTTAAATTAAAAGATAATCATATCTTCAAACGATTCAATTTCTCCATTTACCTCAGAATATCTAACAAAATATCCTACTCCCTTTATCTAGATACGATTTATATTTCAATCCAATAACCACTTTTCCTCTCTTTTTGTAACCTTCCATAAGTATTGTCTATTGCTATTTCTCATCATTTCCCTCATTACCATTTCTACATCTCAAATTACTTTATTCCTTTTTGAATCTTTTTAATATAAAATTAATGGGCTACCTTACTTCATACATTCCTGATCAAATTATTTCTTATTACACTCAATTTGCTTAAGTTATATTTTCTCTTTTTATTGGTCATCTCACCACTCAAACCTTTCATCTAATCCTTTCACTTCATTCACTTTATTTAGTCCAATCTAATGCTCTTCTATTCTGATCCCTGGTTTCACATCTGCTAAACCTTTTTACACTTTCCTTTCTTCACAATCTAATTTCATCTCTGTGATTCATAATCAATGTTTATAAGGATGAAATTATTAAATATACTTAGACTTTAAAAACTCAAATATCATTAACTCTTATGCACAAGCACGTTATAACATGTTGTGCTTATAGCACCTTTTAGTAAACTGACCTCAAAATTAATCATTAATATAATATCTTATTTGAAAATTTCAACACAATAAATGAAATTTGGAATCAGTTCAGATAAAATCTTATAAAGTGTCAAAATAAAAATTGTAAATCGACTGCATGTTCATCAAAATCTTACCATATTGTTTTAAAATCATGATCTTATGGAAATCTTTGAGAATTCAAATATTTAAAAGGTAAATATGATGTTCTCAAGCATTTAAATATAAGTTTTCCCTTTAAAGCTTATCCCAACAAGATCTCACATTGGCATATCAGCTGGATCAATGTTTAGAACATTATAATAAAACATTTTTCATCTCATAACCATTTTCATGAATTTCTTTATTCTATCTTCTATCCTTTCCACATCGTTATGGATCCTCTAAAAGCCACTCCTTAGTATACTTTTGGCACACCAAAATCTCTTTCATCTTTCAAATATCCCAATATCCACATTTTAACTTAATCTTATACTCCAGTCATGCTTATGACCATTTCATCTAATTGTCTGATTCTATTTGCTTATTATGTGAATTACAAATATAATTAACTTCACATTGTTACATTTTATATTTTTCATATATAGATAAATACTCAAGGTATTTATCATAATGTGATTTAAATTCAAAATTAGATTGAATTCAAACGCAAATAGCAAGTAAATGCTATAATAAAAGTTTATATTTTGGAATTTCAGTAGCAAGTCTTATTGCTTAAAAACAAATTCATGTTTATACTACTTTAGTTCTCTCCTTTCCTTTTCTTTAAATAGCTTGCCCAATATACAATTTATGATCTAATTTAATTCTTTAATTCTTTATAGTCATTAACTTAGACTAGGTCAAACAACTCATTTCTTTATTGAGAATATATATCAAAGCAATATAGAGATAACTCCTTATATGGACAACTAATAACAATGATTCCCCAATTATCATTCTCAGTATTTTCACAGTTATAATATCAATCCCCTTCAATTATATTCGATATTTATTCTAACTCTTAATTCCTAGGCAACCAAAATTGATAACACAATAATATTTAATTTGATGATAATCCTTATACCAGTAGCTAAGTCCGTCATTATAACTGCTGATACCTTAAATATCTCCCTTCACAATTTACCACATAATGAATATTCTCATTTATTACTAGACATTTTTCTAATCATTGCAGAAATAAATCTTATATAACAAGTATTGATCTGAATAATCAAGTTAATCCATTATCATCCAGTGTTCCTGTATCAGCAAATCTAAGAAATGACCTCCTGCTTCGATACCAGTAACTATTATAATGAACTATCCCTACTGCTAATATATTATACTCATCTTTATTTCTTCTCATTTATTGTTTACCATCTAATGCAATAGGTATGAATTTTCTCCCATCTCACAGATTCTAGTGCGTCCACCATTCCCTTGAGAGAAAAATCACCAAAATCCCTTCTTTATGTTGGTTATGACCGATCCCAACAAAAAGATTTTCCTTGTACATACCTATTCCACAATGGTTAAAATAAATTTTACTCTATCTTATTCAATTATATCAATAAGAGAGATACTAAAATAGAAGTAAGGACACTAAGAAAGACAAAATGAAATTTTATATGTTCCTCAGTTACCTATACAATAATGATCTTATGCTTTGATACTAACTTTGTCACGATCCAAAATCATGGGCCGAACTGACACTAGGACCTGGGTAAGCTTAAGGCCCCCAAGGCCCGTAGTAAGCGTAAATTATCAAAAATCTATCTCCATTAATATCTAACTTTGAAAACAGTAAACCCATATTATGACACTACTCAATAATTAAAAAGTATCAATCTTGGCCCAGCTTCAATATCACATTCAAATCACAGCTCAGGCTCATACTTATTTAGATAGAACACATTTTATGCAAAATTCATCAGTCATAAATTGTCAAACTTTTCTTATCATAATTTCTCCAAATCTCAAAAAATACTCCTTAGGTTATTTATCAGCATATGATAATTTTTACATATCCAAATATCAAATTATTATCCTAGCTGCAGAACCAAACTAAAATATTTAGAATATTTCAACGTCCCTCATAATTCATATTCTAACTTTTTCAAAGCTGATATTAAATACTGTATCTTTGCGGAGAAAGAAGTAGAGTCTTTATGAACTAGCAATACTTCTACTTCTTGGAAAAGTTTATGGAAGGGTGGTGAGTTTCACCAAACTCAGTGAATAATAATAAATAATGCATGACCAGGTAATCATGCAAAATGTATCTCAAATCACAGGATTGATCATATTGTCAATCATGCACATGTCATAGTATTAGCATCCACAATTATTCCATCTATAATTAATCAATCACGTGAAAATTAGTCTGTGGCATCACTGAAACCCCTGATGAGCTGTCCTCTCACATGACTCATCTTCTCATACGTGTGCACCAGGGAGCCGATCCCCCATACCTGGCCGACTAATCCAATTCTCGCTTGACCAGTCTTTTCAAATCATTATTTTTTTATTTTCCATGTTCACTTTTCTTTCCACACCATCAGAGATCAACCTGTGGTCATTCACATCATATCATTATATATCATCAAGTGCACACAGGGGTGCTGATCTTCCTATACAAGATCAACGATATCAAGATCGCTTTCACAAACCGATGGTGCCCCCCTTCATTCTAATTCCACCCAATCAAGGCAATTCACAGCATATCACATTTCATCAACAATTCATCCAATTGAAATTCATCAGATCAATTATAATGATGTAGTTATAATTATATGATAATCAATAATAATATTATACAATCTATTAACGATATATATATTAATAATGATATACCAAATAAATTATGATAACATGAAAATGCATATTATGCACCATTTATGATTATTCACAGTGATTATAGGATATTCAAATCCTAGTTCCGATTCTGGTTTGGAGAGGCAGTGGATGAGTTTGGATGATCTGGGAATTTAGGAATATAGAAAGAACTCATCAGATAACTATTCAACTTGAAATAATAAATAGATGATTAATCTAACAAACTACATTCTATCCTCTCTGTTAAGTCCAATCTAAATTTAGCACTACTTAGCTGCTAAATATCAATTAATTCGATTTCTCATCACAATCTTGAAAATAATCTAGATTCACCGCTAATATAATGTAACCAATAATATTCTTATTTTAAGTAAATATAATCATTTCACCAATAATCTTCTTCTTACTTAATTTAACCACAGTTTTCGAATATTCGATAATCATTTAATTTATTTACTTTAGTTGTTCCCTTATAACGACAAAATACATCTCTATATCGAGTCACTTAATTCCTTGACTCTAATAGCCTTAAAAGTAAATTTATATTTCTATTTACAAATTAACTAACAATAATTCCTTAATAACACACTTTCTTCTTATTCAATCTTCAACTTAAATGCTTTAATTCAAATCAAGTATATTAATAATTTCACTATTGAATTCATAACGTAATATTATTCAACCTCCAAAAATGTCTTCTACATTTATGTTATGATAACTTGCATCAAGTTTCTCAATTAAATCAATTAATAATCTAAATTACTTTTTATTAATTAGATTCTTTCTACAAAAACTAATATTCACCACCTTAATTGATTCACAATCTCAATAATTCACTAATTAAATCCCTTAACTTAATTATAAGAATTTTTCCATAATTTTATTTTTAATCTGTAATCCATTTTTAATTAATCAAATTACTAAATCAAACATATATACACTACTCAATACCATAATCAATAAATTAATTCAAATAATAAATCAATCTTCCACACAATTAAAATTGAAGGGATTGACTAAAAATTCTAGGGATATTTTCAATACCCTTAATCACATGTTATAGTCCCAAAAATCAAAGATTGGAGACAATCGGAGTAAAGGATCACTAGACTAGAGAACCAGCTGCTGGAGCGGATGAGACTAGTGGCGACGGTGCTGGAACTCACTAGACTTAGGCGACTTGCAGTGGTTGGCCGACTGAGTTTGCAGCTATCGCTGCGTGGAGGTGTCGCTGGAGGTTTGAGGTGGTGCAACATGAAGGAGGAGCCGTTCATCAGAGGCCAACCACGTGAAGGAGAGAACGCTGCTGCTCGAAGCCTAAAGTGGCGTGAACGGAGGAGCTGCTGTTGTTGGAGCTTGTGGCAGTGGCTTGGCTTGGTGTAGAGAGAGAGAGTGAGGCTATGACAGAGAGAGTAGCTAAGGGTGGCGTGAGAGGAAAGCGAAGAAAGAGAGAAAAATGAAAAAAAAATAAAGGTGTTGCTACGGTTTCTAGAAGACCCTATACCATTTCGATTCGATTCGAACCGGTTTGGTCCGATTTAATAAATCAACTTGGTTTTCAATCGATTTTCGACAAACCAAATGAATTTTTAGATCTGATTAAATATTACGTGGCTTAAATTTTATGGCTAAAATTTTAAAATTTAAATTTAAATATATATTTCTGAATTTAAAATTTCTGGGTATTTCGCAATCACTATTGCAAGAATAAGGAACTCAACCATAGGTGGGCCGCTTATTCTTGATGTGATTTAACCACAACATTTGATGCACCTCCTCTTGCGAATTTTTTTAATTGGTGTGCTGCTTCTCTATTGTCGTTGCTTGTTCAACCTCTCACCAAAGCTAATGGCCTTATTTGGTTTGTGCTCCATTATAACTACAAATTTTTTTTTTTTTGAGAGGGATAAGATGACCAGAGAAAGGGAAATGCATTGGAATGAGGTAGTGCTAATGGAAATTGAAAATTTTCAGTTGCTTCAGAGAGAGGGAGCTTGATGAGTTTGATGTCTATTCATTGTGGGTTTGAGATGAAAACATTGTGAAGAATTTCATTAAACACAGAACGCTAATGTTTTAGAAGGGGTTTCTTAGTGGAATTCTTCGTCAGCTTGTAACACGCCCTTTCCGACCTCACAGGACTAGATAGGAGATGCCACATTCTATGCTAGAGGCACATACAGGCTCACTTATTAGTACAAAACTGGTATCAATCAATAAAAGTGAAAAAAACATAATGATTAGTTTCTTAAAAACGTATAACGAAAGTCTTTAAATTATAACTTGCTTAAAACAATTCAATTATAATTATTAGAAAAATTAAAATCCTTTAAAGGCAGTAGTGAAGCCCATCAAATATTTTAAAAATAGTTTTGGCAAACCCTATAGAACATTCACAAGGGTTTCTTTTGAAAATGCGGCTAAGACAATGACTAAACCAGTTAATAAAATATTATTAAAGTAATAATGAAGTGATTAGAAGTCCTTTATAAATATCTAATATTATAATTCAATAAAACAATTCTCGAGAGGAACTATCCTCAAATCCAATATTAATAAATCCAAAGATATCGAAAGTTCACTCTCAAAATAAAGTCAAAGTCCAAGTGGAACAAATAAAAAAAAATCCTTAAAGAGTTCAAGGGATTAGAATAATTCATTTAGATAAAATACAAACATAATCAAACCAATGCTCTCCTTATTTCAAATCTAACACATGTCACGAGTCTTTAGTATAGACTTGCACTCTAGATACATATACGCGAGATCCACAGGAAACAACTTCAACCTATGCGAGTTAAAAACATTGCGTTGAGTATAAAACTCAGTGGTACTCCACAATTATACGTAATCACATAGCATACATGTATGGTACCTTGGAACCATACACATCATCATAATATATATACATCACTTGCTATAAAATTCCATATTCACACTCTATATTTTTATGCAAACACTCATAATCAATTCAAATACAAGTTTACTTGCATTAAAGAAAATCACTTTAATAAATATATATAAGACCAAACTCATATAGGTGTTTATTCATATAGGAAGCAGTTAAGTAATCTCACAAGGTTCTATTTGAAACTTAATATAAGGAATACAAACACTTTGGTATTAATAATCATATTTCTTCATATTCCAAATGTACACTTCATTTAAACGTTATTAAGACATAAACTACAATAGAACGAAGCAAAATATATTCCATATTAGATAAATTTAGAGCATATCTATTATTTCACGATTTTATCATAATATGTACCATAACAAATGGATGACAGTCTCAATGCTAAATTAGAACGTTATTAGTGTCAATGACAAATCAAAATACTGTCAATCTCGTTGCCAGATTAGAACATCATTAGAACATATATAGAAATACAGAAATATTTCAAAACACATACTACTACAGTATGATGTCAATCACATTTTTTAATCTTTTTATTTATGGGTCTTATTTGTGACTTAGAAGAAATAGAAGTAGAATATGTATCAAATTTAGAATCAAAATGACATAATAGCCAATAGAATTTATTGGGCAAAAGCCTACAGTACGACAACATAAGCCAACATAACGGTGGCATGAGCCCACAGAATGTTAGTGCACGTTCATAACCTGAGTGGGACACTCTGTGTCTAACATATGATCATAGCTCAAATCCAGTAATCAGTAGCATGCTCAGTGTATCAATATCAGTATATCCACATTCGTACAACTATTCAACCAAGTACATAATAAGGGCCCAAATATTTAGCTATAGTTCTTTACATTTGTATCCAAGTCCAATCATAGATAGAATCTCAAAAGTTCAATTATAGCATCACATGCATTCATAGACATACTTGGCTGCATATTCGACCTCATTATACACAAAGGAACTCATAGGTCCCCATGTGTCACAACACTCATGGCATACTCCCCATGTTAACGTTTATATCCATAATATCAATATATCATTTGTTTATCTAGTCATATAAGGAACAAGTAAATAATCATTTCACATACTTGCTTGATTTCAGCTCCATATCAATCATGATTCAATTCTTTAACAAATAAGGTATAGAGAAGTTTTCTCATAATTAAAGCATTATATCAAACAACTTCATCACTTCAAATTGTCGACCAATAAGTATAATAAAATATTTATCCAACTTCCATATTTGAAAAACTTACGCTTATTCAGCTAATTCTAGGTAAACAGGCTATAAACATCAAATTCTCAAATAAATCAAGTACCTGCATTATGCCATACTCAATTCACATCTAGACATTCAATTGATACAATTCAATAAGTTTATCAATTCCAAGTCCAAACCCTTATAGCCTTTAACACTTAATCAATCACATTTACAGTCAATTAAACTTTATAACTAGGTGTCACATGCATTATTATCAACTTATGTGACCTAATTACCTCTTTTGAACTTATGCATAGGTTCAGCCTATATATATGTGTAGAAGCTCAATTTTTGCCCAAAAATAGACTCAGTGATGATAACCTGTATTGCTAAAGAAGGCCTTAATGGGTTATGACACTGTGCATCTTAGGTTCGCCCAGGATGCGCCTCGATGTCTTATGACATTATGCATCACCTGGATCAATTTCATGAAAATCAGGTCGGTCTGCTGGTGGGGCCCACAATGGCCTTAATGGGGCCCACTAGTGATTCTTAGGGAGCCCATCAATGGTGATAACATTTATAGTAATAAAACGAGTTCAGAACATCCGATTGATTTGATTCTTGAACTAGATATCCTAGGTTAAGAAATCAAATCCATTAAATCGTTTTCACTTTATCGGGGTTCCTGCCAAAATGGGGCTTAGAAATGAATCCTGAGGTCATTTAGGATAAATTTCCATGCCTTACATCGATGTATGTGCTATTTGAACCGATTTCATGAAAAATAAAAAATTGAGTGGTTTGTGGGGCCCACATGTCACATAGGCAGTGAATAGTGTCGTTTTTACCCATTTGCCTATAAATACTAACTTATGCTTAGGGTTTTAGGGGGTGATGAATTTTTTATGATAAAAGATTTTAGAGGAAAATAAAACACACCCAACAAAACACAAAATCAAAATCAAAAGAAAAAAAAAAAAAAAAAAAAAAAAAAAACACATCCTTCAATCAACCTGCTCACAAAAAATCTTAAGCATTTCGTTAGATTATTAGTAAAACTGGGTAACCATCATGAAGCTAGTGTGTTATAGATACTTAAACACTTTTGGAAACACCAAATCAACAACACAAAGTCGAATCATCAAGAGGAGATCAAGTGTTCTCGAGGTGTTCTTCTCCAAATATCAACTCAATCAGCATTTATTGTTGAAATCAGGTAACTGAGAGTCTAAGCTTCATCTCTTTACTATTTTTACTTCATCTTAGTGTTAAATCATTAAAAATTAAGTTATTTGTGAGAGGAACCCACAAAAACTCAATTTTCTTAAATTCTGCAACTTTCTAGGCCAACCTAACGCAAGGGAGTCACAACTGACATAAGAAAGTTGTATCTGGCACAAGGTAGATGCAATAGACTCATGCCAGTTGCAACTGACCCGGGCCTTTTGAGCCCAAAAATCTCTAGATTTCTTATTTTCGTTCATTTTCAATATTATGATGTTTATGAACTCTAGTTACCCTAGTATGGGATGAAAATCACTTCCAATGGTGTGAGATCATGAACCCAGAAGCCAAAATTATCTAAAATTGGATCATTTGCGAGAGGAACTCGCAAAAATCTAGTTCTGCAGAAATCCGCAGATTTCTGGCTTAAATTGGCGCCAGTAAAGAGAAATTGGCATAGGGAAGTCGAATTTGGTGCTAGCCAGATGGCAACTGCCCTACCCAATTCCAACTGACTTGTGTCAGTTCAGCCCAAAAATCTCTAAGTTCCTGTCCATGTTCATCATCAATTTTCTAGTGATTATAGACTGCGTTTACCTTGGAAGGGGACTCAATTCACTTCTAGTGGTGTTAGTCTATAAGTTCCAGAAGAAAAATAACTTAAAAACATCAAATTGTGCCTAGATTTTGAGATCAAAGTGGGTTAAAGGTTAAGGGTCGTAAATCCATATTTGATCCTGATGAGTACGTTAATGATTCTAATGAATATTTCTTGATGGGATTTGTGAATTTTGTTCATCTAATAAGGTGAACATTGTGATCATGAGCTTGAAATAACATTAAAATCATTATATTTCATTTTTCAACATTTATTTTATGTAAATTTAATATTTTTTCTTCATATTATTATGATTATGTTTTATTTATCTAACTCACTAACATCTCTAGCCTTACTGACATAAATTAATATTATGAAATTTTGTTATTTTAATGCTTTATTGTTTATTTTATGATTATTTATCAATTACCAAACTAACATTTTAATTTTGATGATTTTCAATTAATGTTTGCATAAATCATGTTGTGTGAATGCTTGTATGTGATTTAATTGTTAATTTGGAATGTTTAATATTCTGAGTTTGATATAATTTATTTGAATATGGTTTGTGAATTATTATTTAATGGGATTGTATTATTATTTGGTAATTTGATTGAGAATTCAAAAGAATTCTCATGTTAATCTGTTTGTAATAGATTAGTTATAATTTCATTTGGTATGAAATAATTTTATTAATGATGATTTGTATTAGTTAAGTAAGAATCGGAAATATGTAAGGGTAATGGATAGATTGTATTTTAGGAGATGATTTGTAATCTTTTCCTCTCCCTCTTTCTTTGTGGATGTTTAATTTCTATATATGTTTGATGTATGATTTAGATTATGATAATATGCTTAAATGACATTGTTTTAAAAATTACATAAAATGATTTTACATCTCAACTTAGATTAATACTGCAATTAATAAATAATAAATATTTGGACAACTAGGAGGCTGGTTTAGATTGGGTGGAATGGATTCTTAACACCTTCCCATTTTCGTACCCAACTCCCAGAGTCACTCTAGTTAAAATCAAGTTAATTAGTTCCAAAGAATTAATTAATCTGAAGAGTTTTTTCCTTAATTTAGTAAAATAGGGTGATGACTCAAAACAATTTTCAAAAACTTACCAAAGTAAGAAAACCCTTTTTGAGGATTAACATGGGATTGGAGAAAAATAAATTTTATTGAATAAAATGAATCAAACTAGTTTGGTTCGGTTTACTTAAGAGACTCTTGAGAAAACCATGAGATGTACGTGAAAGCCACGTTGTCCTCAGCCTGGCGACTTCGCTGGGGATACTTAGAGAGTTAATTCCATTAGTTGTCCAAATATTCATATTTATTAATTGTGTTATTGATTTAAATTGTGTTTAAAATTTATGCTTATATAAATGTCATTCATGCATTAGTCCTAGTCCCTTTTCTATCCTCATTTCTACCCTAAACACCCTTCAGTGATATTAAGGGATGCGATCTCCTCATCTATTTGACTGTTGAGATCCGCCATTAATATACACCACCCATAAGTCAAGTACCTTTCGGTATATTAAAAGAGTTGACATAATCCGTTATTACCTTTTTGTAACACACACCGCCTAATCCCGGAGAATTAGACGATGGATGCCACATTCGGTGTCGGAGCACCGTCCTATTGTACTCGTTAACTCCAAAATGTATATTAGAAATGATTATATTTTCTTAGTGAAGCAAGTAATTTAAAATATGCAATAAAAGTTTTAGGGAGAATCCTACGAAAATAAAATTTCGCAAGAGTTCCTTTTAAAAAATCTACTTGCCACACAGGGAAAACAAATACATTTTCAATATTAACCTCCAAACCTCAACTCCAAATACTTAGGAAGGATCACGCAACACTTCTAAATGGTCGTATTAATTTACTTAAGTTTTAACATATTGATGTCATTCACTTCCGGAACTACTTCTTAGAATTCATACACCATAAATAAATCAAGTAATAATACTTTAAAAATCCATCAATCTCATTAATTATAATTTCAATATTTATAACCTCAACATTATATACAATAGAATTATACGTGCCATAATACACAAAAGTATACATATCCTACCCAAAATCAATATTTCTACTCTGATGCTACCTCTCCGGTCTTTGAGTAGCAATCACAGCTCACAACCTGTGCGTGATGAAAATCAACGCGCTGAGTGAAAGACTCAGTGGTGCTAAATAATTATAAATTAAAATAACCAAGAAATACCAAATAATAAATCTCAAATCAAATATATTTTAAGCACTGAAAATGTGCTAGTTAAATCCGAATATTTCGAAAAACCATAAAGAAATTCACACCTTAAAAATTTATACCAAACTCAATATAAATAAGAAACTATCACAAATACCAATATGTTTTTGATTTCTTTATAACGAAATAAAATTCCATTTTTTTATTAAGGCTTGTACCAATACCGAATGAATGTAAGCAGATTCGATCGTGGCCTGTGAAAATGCCACCGTGGCCTGTGAAAGCACCACCCACCAATCACACAATTGTAGCCTGTGGGAGCGCCACCATGGCCTATGGAAGCACCACCCACCAATCACACAATCGTGGCCTATGAAAGCACCACCGTAGCCTGTGCAAGCACTACCACAAGTAATAAGCACGTCCGCCTATTTATGAGGGCTGATAACCCCAGCATATGATCATAGCTCCACCAAACAGAATGGGCTGATAACTCGAGCATGCTCTCATATCGCAATACATCTCATCGTACTACATTTCAATCATGTATAGTAGAGCCTAAAATAAATGCATTCGCCCACAATAATGTTATTTCTCATTCACCATTCCTTATTAAAAAATATTCTATAATTAACACTTATTATTTCAGAATCACTTAATTTACAACTTACGAAAATCACCACATTCTCCCCTTTTTATACTTAATAAAATAAATTCAAATAGACATATTCAAAATAAATATACTTAATATAGTATAAAAGTATTTAAATCAAGAAATTTGCAGCATTTTCATAAACCTGACCTTTGCTGGGTTTTCAGGGTATAATTGAAGTTGTAGGTCTCCAACTTCTACAATTATTGGAATTGAACATAAGAGAATGTTTTGGAAAGCTGAGAAATGGAGATGCAACTTTCA
This sequence comes from Jatropha podagrica, assembly GCA_947857235.1. Lineage (NCBI taxonomy): Eukaryota > Viridiplantae > Streptophyta > Magnoliopsida > Malpighiales > Euphorbiaceae > Jatropha > Jatropha podagrica. The sequence continues at coordinate 213 of CANUEP010067517.1, read as the reverse complement.
CGAAGAAGTCAGAAAAAAATGGAAATTATAAAAGGGTCGAAAAATGACTTCTAGTCCCACCTAAGAACACATCTAACATCAAAATTCATCAATTTAACCAAAACATACAAAATTCCCAAAATTCATTCAAAAACCTAAAAATTAAAAACTTAAAGAAATGAAAGGGAAAGAGAATATTATTGCACTAACCTTCAAATTAAGCTTGGTTAAGCT
>CANUEP010067456.1:0-15354 GCA_947857235.1 Jatropha podagrica | reverse complement strand
ATTCCCGTTCGATTCAATAAATCGACTTGATTTTCAGCTAATTTTCGAGAAAACAAATGGATTTGCGGGTTTGATTAAATATTACATGGCTTAAATTTACTGGCTAAAATTTTAGAATTAAAATTTAAATGAAAAATTTTTTAAATTAAAATTTTTGAGTATTTCAATTCTCCCCTCTTTATAAAAGTCCGTCCTCGAATTTTAGAAATAGCAAGAGAGGACAACATATCAGGCATAGAATGTTCCAAATATATCAAGAAAAGATCATAATCAATGAAACAAATATAAGTCAATTTCAATTACCAGCAAAATAGAATCTCTCACTCAGAATGAAAAAAATAAGGGTATCTCTCCTGCATTTTAGTCGCCACTTCCCACGTGGACTACTCGATAGAATGATTTCTCCACAACATTTTAACCATAAGAATCTCTTTAGATCGGAGTTTACGGATCTGAAAATCGAGAATCTTAACTGGTATCTCTTTGTAAGTCAAGTCCTCGTTAACTTAGACTTCCTATGGCTCTAATACATGAGATGGATAAGAAATGTACTTCCTCAATATCGATACACGAAAAATCGGGTGAATGTGAGAAAATTCGTTTGGCAAATCCAATCGGTATGCCACTACCCCAATCATTGCAACTATTGGATATAGCCTAATGTATCTAGGGGCTAGCTTCCCATTTTTACCAAAACGAATGATACCTTTCATAGGAGAACCTTTAGGAAGACCATATCTCCTTCTTGAAATGTCATTTCTTTATGCTTAGGGTCCATATAGCTCTGTTATCTATTAAAGCTATTTTAATTCTAAGCACCTTCTCATACATGATCTGAATCTATTCGGGTCTCACTAACTCTTCATCTCTTACTTTCTCCCAAGAAATAAGAGATCTACACTTCTTACCATAAAGTGCTTCGTGAAAAGTCATAACTATATTTGCTTGATAACTATTGTTGTCAGCAAATTTTATTAATGCTAGGTGTAAATCTCAATATCTCACAAAATTTCATATGCACATCCGAAGCATATCTTTCTAAGTTGAATTGGTCCTCTAAGATTGTCCATCAGTCTGTGGTGGAAAGTGTTATAAAAATCAAGTTTAGTTCCTATAATATATACAAAATTTTAATTCTAAATAAATCTTTACTCATTCTTAATTTCTAAAATACTCTTCAAATTCAAGTTTATATTCATATGCTTAATATTCCTACTGTCGCCAGTTCATATAAATCACAACTCTATTAAACCTCAATCTTTTGCAATAATAATAATTTTGTTAAACTCATTCATATCATGAAACCCATATCCCTTCAATCTTTCTCATAGCTGATTCATTTCCTCTATTTACATATCAATTTATCCTTACATGCCCAAGTTAACTACATATTAATTTCCTCCTTGAGTCCTTTATGCTAAATGTCCATAAATGCCCATTTTTATTATTAAACTGATTGCTCTATTCTAATAATAATTGCCTATGCACTTTGGATCATTTTAAACCAAAAATCATTATCAAATAAACATAGCAAGATTCAACTCAAAACAAATTCTTACAAACTCATAAAATTCATATGCCCTTCTAGACTTTATTCATATCTCTTCTTACTTATTTGGGCCACTTACACATTACATCATCACTATTCTGTAATTAAATAATTCATTCTTTCATATCATGAATAATTTAGTGAATACTTCATGTACTGTAAAGAAGATACCCTTAAATAATTAAAATTTCTTACTTAATCTATAATCAATTATAGAATGTCAATTTTATGTAAATTCCAATAATTGGAACATAAGCACCTGAAGAATTCAGTTTTTCTTCAGAGCATTGATTCATTCAGTTTATAACCATAGAAGTTTATTTTATTCAAAATACCTACATACCTCATACACAATTATGCTTATTTGAATCATGTTTATTCCACAAGCATTCATTATCTCTTATTTATCGTATTTACTTCTTAACTCCTAATAATCAACTTGCAATATTTATCATCCAATGGTTTCTAAAACTTGTACAAATATAATATAAACATTCCTTTACACCTAAAAATTTATTTATCTTGTCACTAAATCAACTATGAAATCAAAATTTTTACAACCATCAACAAAATTCTTATATCAAACTATATTCCATTTATGTACCAATGCCCTCAAATTTGAGTCATAAGATATATATTATCTCAAAAATTCTAAATCTCACTTCTTAAGTACCTCTAGATTTTCTAATTTCAAGAAGAGTAATGCTTCCTACTTCTCTAAGAAAGAAATTTAGAATATTAAATCTTATAATTCAAATTTTAACATGCCACGAAATAATAGTAAAACAAAAGATTTTTACATAGTATTTTGCTCAAATTTAAATAAAATAATCTTTAGGAAAGAAAATCATTTTTCTTTTGAAAAAGATTTATTTATCATGACAAACGCAAAAATTTTGTGCCTGTCACTAGGACAAACAGCAAAATATTAACTATAAATCATTTAGTCCCTTTTTTTGTTGCACATAAAATTCTCCTTTGAATTTTAAAATCTATTTGTCATCTTACTATCTAGCTTGTAGTTTAGATTCGTATCGATTTATAGTTTACGTCTCTATTTCCTTAAGACTTCTTATTATTACTTCATAACTGGTCACCTTCTTTAGACTGAAATTATTCATTTCTTTCCTCTTGCTCTTCTTTCCTAATCACAATTTTATAATATATTGATTCCACTTTATCATCAACATATGATCCAGGAAGGCTTATTTAAATAATAGATAATCATATCTTCAAATGATTCAATTTCTCTAATCACCTCATAAACCTCTAACGAAACGTCTTACTCCATTTATCTACGTACACTTTATATTTCACTCCAATAACACCTTTTCTTTTGCAACTATTCATAAATATTATCTATTGCTATTTCTCATCATTTCCTTCGTCACCATTTCTACACCTCAAATTACTTCATTCTTTTTTAATCTTTTTGATATAAAATTAACGGACTACCTTACTTCACACATTCCTTATCAAACTATTTCTCATCACACTCAATTTACTTAAGTTATATTTTCTCTTTTTATTGGTCATCTCACTACATTGACCTTTTTATCTAATCCTTCCACTTCATTTACTTTATGTAATCCAATCTAATGCTTTTCTATTCTAATCCCTCATTTCACATCTATTATGCCTCTTTACTCTTTTCTTTTCTTCATAATCTAATTTCATCTCTGTAATTTATAACCAATGTTTATAAGGATGAGATCATTAAATATAGTTAGAATTTAAAAACTCAAATAATAGTAACTCTTATGCACAAACGCTATATAACATGTTGTGTTTATAACACCTTTCAGTAAACTTACTTCAAAACTAAACCAACAATACCATATCTTACTTGAAAATTTTTAACAAAATCAAGGGAATTTGGAATCAGTTGAAAGAAAATCTTACAAAGTGTTAAAATGAAAATAATAAATCAATTGCATGTTTATTAAAGTCTTACCTTATTCTTTTTAAAATCTTAATCCTATGGAAATCTCTAAAACTCAACATATTTAAGAAGTAAATATGATGTTCTCAAGCATTTAAACATAAACTTTTCCTTTTAAACCTTGTTCAAATAGTATTTCACATTGGCATATTAATTGGTTAAGATTTAGAACATTCTAATAAAATGTTTTTCATCTTATAACTATGTTCATGAAATTTCTATAATATATTTTCTATCCTTTCCATATCGTTGTGGGTCCTCTAAAATGCCACTCCAATATTACACTAATTATCCACATTATCTCTATTATCCTTTAATTCTAATTTCTATAATAAATCTGCTTAAATTCTAGCATTAAAATTGCTACTTTAAATATATTTACGATATATTAAAATCTCTTTTACCTTTCAAATATCCCATTAAATCAATCTAAACATCTCCCAAAATATATACATTTTGGCTAATATATCATTTCTCAAACACTTAACCGTTCTTATTCATTCCTATTGTTTTTTTAAAAACATGTATATTAAAGCAATATATACATAGCTTAATTTATAAGCAACCAATAAAAATAATTCTTTATTCATCATTCCTAGTTGTTTCATAATTATATCATAATACTTCTAAATATATACATTCAATACCTATTCTGTCTTTCAACTTCAAGACACCCATAATCAATAACATAGTATCTAATATGATAATAACTCTTATACAAATAGATAAGTCTTGCATTATAATCAATGATAGCATAACTATATTCATTCATAATTTACCACACAACCAATATTTTCATTCAGTTCTTAATAATTTTTCTGATCACCCCATAAATAAATTCCATTTAAAAAGTATTGTACTAAAAATCAAGTTAATTCATTATTATTTAATGTTCCCTTATTCATAAGTCTAGAAATGGGATCCGTTTAAACTTGGTATTTACTATAAGCACATTCTTGAAAAAACGGGTTCTGTGAGTTTTAGTCATTTTAATCTGAGTGGAAGTAAAATAAGTTCTGTCATCATTTTCCATAATAAATGCAAACATTACCTTGAAATAGGGTATTCCATCACCCAGATTCTCAAAATCATTCATCTAGAAGAATGGGGCCAAGATCTATGCCAAACTAAAACTCTAGATTGTGACAAAAATCCTTATTGCCAAACCTTTTCTTATTGGGATTAACAACAAGCATGGACCAATGCCTTCTTGATCCAAAACAAACATACAAAATATTCATGGCTCTTCTTTCTTGGCTCAAGGAGCCAACAAATTGATATGACCAAAACAAAAATCCCATTCTGGTTCTCCAATTGGTGGCAATGGTATGGAGCCCTGCCCCAAATCCTTCCCAAAGATAATTTTGAAGGATACACCTTTTTCCAAAGAAACTATTCTCCCACAGTGTTTGAAACCTCATTTGATCCATTATTACTCTTTACCATAAAATTTCATGTACCTTGGGTAGTACATTGGGAATATGGTTATAAAGAAGAACTTGACAGCAAAATCCCAATCTTAATCAGGAAATTCAAAATCAAATGGTGGGATAACTTCAAAATGGGTTATCTCTCAACTCTTCGAGCAGTTCAACAATGGTTTCAAACCCAAAACAAGGGAAAAGAAATTTCTGAGCTCTCTAGAATTGAATTCCAAAACCAAAAGAATCAGATTAGTTCTCTTTTTGCCCAAGCAAAATCAGAAGAAGAAATGTTCAATATCATGGCAAACCTGGTACAATCGCTCTTTGAAAAAATTGAGAAATCTCCAAGTGAAAGCTCAGAACCAATTGTTGACCTAGCAGATGAAAATGAAGATGATTTCTATGGGATTTTTCCACCCATAAAGTGATATCCGTAAAAAAAAAAGAAGAAAAAAAATTGCAGGTTTTTCAGGTAACAGACTTAGAAGACATTTCAATTAGAAGACTAAAGAATATCAGTGCAGAAAAGCAGACATAAAGAAATATCCTTAAAACAGATGTCCACCTCCACTCATAATTAAGTGGGATCCACATACCCCATAATATTTCCACTCACAAGTGGATGGACCCACTTATTCCTGACAACTTCCACCTCCACTCACAAGTGGAAGGGACCCACATGTTACCCATAACTTCCACCTCCACTCACAAATGGAAGGGACCCCCCATGTTCCCCACTTGCCTAAAAATTTCCCTATAAAAGGAAACTCACCTCTCTCTCCCAAAACAGAATTCAAAAAAGCACAAATTTAACACACACCTCTCTACACAATTCAAACACAATTTTACAACACACAATTCCTTCAACACACACCCATCTCCTCCCTCTCTCATCAACACTCTCCTACACTTCTACCTCCTACTACCTCTCAAACACATCTTCCTCTACAACCTTCTTCCCATCCCTCTCATCCTTCCTTCTTAACCTTCTCCTTCTATCATACCCCTCTCCTACCTTCTCTTAGATATTATTATCATGTTAGTTACTTGTAATAGTAGAAGTTTGTAATCATTAAAAGTTGTAGTAATTAAGTAAGAAGTTGTAATCAAGCTTGAAATTTGTACTAAGTTCCTTAAGTAATTTATGTAAGTGTTCTTTCCCATCTTTTCCTTATATTTATTTAGTATTCTTCCTTTATCACTTATGCTTATTTAGTTTTTCCTCTATTATTTATATTTTAACTTGTTCTTCCTTTATTATTTATGTTTATCTACTTTATTTTCTTAATATTCTATACCAGTTGTTCATGAAACTAGTCCTTGTCCAGTTCGTGTTACTGGTTTTATTTACTTAAGTTCTTGTTTCTTTATTTTCCTTTTGCTATACTAGTAGTTCATGAAACTGGTAGTTGACCAGTTCGTGTTACTGGTTTTATTTACTTTTACTCTTTATCTTCCAGTTATCTGAGATTGCCCTTTAATCATCCATGGGCATGTATTTTTGAGTGATTTGATAGAGTTGCCATTTCAAGAATACGATGTGATATTGGGCATGGATTGGCTGTCTAGGCATGGGGTGATTGTTGATTGCAGACATAAGAGGATAATACTTCAGACCCTGTCTAGAGAGGAGATTATAGTTGTGGGTGAGAGGAAGGATTATCTCTCTAATGTCATTTCAGCCAGTACTGCTAGGAGGATGATACAGCATGGCTGTGAGGCATTCTTAGCCTGTGTACTAGAGCCTGAGAAGAGATCTCTTAGTGTCCATGAGATTCCGACAGTATGTCACTTCCTAGATGTATTTCCTGAGGATTTATCTAGTTTACCTTTTACGAGAGAGGTTAAGTTTAGTATCGAGGTTATGCCAGGTACTGCACCGATATCTATTGCTCCATATCGGATGGCTCTTACTGAGTTGAGGGAGTTAAAGATTCAGATTCAGGAGTTGCTCTACAATGGTTTCATTCGACCTAGTGTATCCCCTTGGGATGCGCCAATATTGTTTGTGAAGAAGAAGGATGGTACTTTGAGATTGTGCATTGACTATTGGCAGCTTAATAAAGTGACAGTGAAGAATCGTTATCCATTGCCTAGGATAGACAATTTGTTTGATTAGTTGAGAGGGGCCACTGCGTTCTCAAAGATTGATTTGAGATAAGGATATCATCAGTTGGGAGTTAGAGAGTCGAATGTGCCTAAGACTACTTTTAGGACTTGATATGGCCAATATGAGTTTTTAGTGATGCCATTTGGGTTGACTAATGCTCCATTAAGGTTTATGGATCTAATGGACCGGATCTTCCATCCTTATTTGGATCAATTTGTGGTGATTTGTATTGATGACATTTTGGTGTACTCTCCGACTAGAGAGGATCATGATCACCACCTACGGATGGTTTCGCAGACCTTGAGAGACCGACGGTTGTATGCTAAGCTCAGTAAGTGTGAGTTTTGGTTGACTGAGATTGCCTTCTTAGGACATTATTTCTACAGAGGGTATTCGGGTGGATCCGAAGAAGATTGAGGCAGTGCTTGATTGGAAGCCACTTAAGAATGTCACAGAGATCCACAATTTCTTAGGTTTGGCTGGTTGTTATAGGAGGTTTGCCAAGGAGTTTTCCCTGATTGTAGCCCCTTTGACTAGACTTGTAAAGATGTCCATTTTGAGTGGTCTGATAGATGCTAGAGTAGTTTTGAAAGGCTTAAGGTAATGCTTATCGAGGCTCCGATTTTCACACAACTAGCTGCAGGCAGACCATATGATATTTATAGTGATGCTTTGCATAATGGTCTTGGTTGTGTACTTATGCAAGAGGGCAAGGTAGTCGCTTATGCTTCTCGACAGCTTAAACCACATGAGAAGAACTACCCTACCCATGATTTGGAGTTAGCAGCTATTGTGTTTTCCTTGAAGATTTGGAGGCATTACTTATATGGTGAGAGATGCCACTTGTATACGGATCATGAGAGCCTTAAGTATCCTGAGGCAGCGTAGATGGTTAGAGCTACTTAAGGACTATGATTTCACCATAGATTACCATTCGAGTAAAGCGAATGTGGTGGCAGATAAACTCAATAGAAAGGCATTATGTAACAGTCTGATTTTTCAATGTTGGTAATAGTGATTTACAGGTCTGTGAATAGTACCATCGGTCTAGAAAAATTACTACATGTGTCTAATATTTTATTTAATATTTTTGGAGCATGTGTGCATGATTTGGGTGGGTAGAAAGTATTGCATGAATATTTTTGGTGAATTAAGCCATTTAATGAATATTATTTTCTAGTATAGTATATTAAGGAATAATTGAGGAATTATTTTTGTGGAGTTAATTTGATTAATTGGCGGAGTTAAATAATATTTGTATAGAATTATTGATGAATATTTAGAGCCATTGGATGAGATTACTTAGGATTTGATCATAGCCATTAATTGGGCATAAAAGAGAGAAGACAAGTTTGACTTGTCAACTTAAAGTTACCACCAACTAAGCAACATTTTCTCTTTCCTCTTCCTCTCCATTCTCCACGCTAGTTTCATCTTCTTCCTCTTCCTCCATTTTCTTTCACTTTCCTACCTCTAAACTACCACTAAACCATAGATTAGTGAATAAAACTTAAGAATTCAAGTGAAAGAAGTTGGAATTGGTGATTAAAAGAAAAGCGAATTGAAGTTGCCATTGAAGTAAGTAAGTTGTGATTTTTAAGTTTTGTGATTTTATAAGTAGAATTCAAGGTGTTAATTCTTGAATTTAATGAGAATTTCTCCTACTTTGAAGAAATTGGTGAACCCTCCTCCAAAGGGAAGGAGAAGGCTCAAGAGAGAAGCATTCTAAGCTTCTTAAAGCTTATTCTTAAAGTTAGTGCATTACTAATTCATTTCCCCTTCCATTTTCTTCAAATTTTAATTTTTAGATTTTGAATGATTCTTGAGAATTGTGCGAATTGTATTAGGGAATTGAACATTTGATTGATTTTATGTGATTTTGCATGCTTATTAAGCATATTGGAATGCTTGGAAGAGAAGGAGAGCACCCCCTTCCCTTTCCCTTCTTTTGGCCGAACCCTCCTTAGAGGAAGGGCTTCGATTTTTGTTCTTGCTTTTGATTTCCTTTGATTGTAAATGAGTTTTGAAATGGATTTCCATTAAATGAGTGTGGTTATTTTGAAGAGAAGCTATTTTCCCTTGATTTTGAAGAAGTGGCCAAACCTAAGCTAGGTGAAGGGCCTTTGTATTTCTTTTATCTTTATGCTTGATTTCAACTTAAATGAGTTTATTAATAAGTAATTTGTTGATGGCTAAAGCCATTTCCTTGAGTTTTAATGTTTTATCATTTTTCAAAGACTTAAAGAAGGTTTTGAAATTGTAAAAGGGATTTTGTGGTTAAATGCCTTAGGAAATGAATTTAATGGTTTTGAGTAATGATTTTGTGTTAGTGATTAAGGTCTTTGATGGAGGGAACCATTCCTCCTTTATTTTCAATAGGAGTGGCCGAACCTTCTTTAGTAGGTAGGCTTGATTTTCACTCTTTTTAAAGCATTGATTTAAGTATTTTATACCATATTATATACATATGTTTTGAATATGTTCAATTGAATTTAATAAGTATGAAAAAAAAGGAGAATGTGGTGGTTTTTGTAAGTTGTAAGTTGAGAAATTTTGAAATGATGAGTATTAAGTGATAAAGTGTTTTGATTAAGAATTGTGAATAAGTAATAAGATCATTTGTGAAAGAATGGATTTATTTTGGGCTTTACTATGCATGATTGAAATGTAGTATGATGAGATTGATTTCAATATGAGCATGCTTGGGTTATCAGCCCATTCTGTTATGTGGAGCTATGATCATATGATAGGGTTATCAGCCCTTATAAATAGGCGGACGCATTTATTATGTGATGGGGGTGGCGCTTTCATAGGCCACGATTGATCTGCTTATGTTCATTCTGTATTAGTATGAGCCTTAACTAAGAACGAAATTCTAATTTGCTATAAGGAAATGAAGATACATTTGTATTAACGAAACTCTATATGATTTTTGAAATGTTTAAATTTAACTAGTACAACTTCGGTATTTAATTTATATATATTGATTTGAGTATTTTAAAGCATATTTGAGACTTGTGATTTTGGTATTTCTTTATTATTTTAATTGGTAACTATTTAGCACCACTGAGTCTTTCACTCAGCGCGTTGATTTTTATCATGTGCAGGTTAAGAGCGGTGGAAGCTATTCAAAGACTGGAGGAGTAACATCAGAGTAGAAATATCATTTTGGGTAGGATATATAGTAAATTGTAATTTTGGCGTGTATAGAAAAATATTATGAAAAGTATTGAGGTTGTAAATATTAAAAATGTAATTAATGAGATTGGTGGTTATTTAAGTATTATGATCTTATTATATTTATGGTGTATGAATGTTAATAAATATTCTTTTGAATGAATGGTAAATTAGCATGATAGGACTTACGTGAATTGATACAACCATTTAGAAGTGCTGCGTGATTTTGAGGAAAAACTCTTGCGAATTTTTCATAGAAATTTCCTTAAATATTACTTTTAAATTTTAATTACTTGCCTTCTTATGGAAACCTAGATACTTTCAATATATGATCTAGAGTTATTAAGTAAGATAAGACGGTGCTCTAGCATTGAATGTGGCATTCGTCGTCTGGTCCTCCAGGATTAGGCGGTGGGTGTTACACATTAGTTGCTCTTCGTGCTATGAACTCACGCTTATCTATGGCTAGAGATGGTGCTCTTGTAGCAGAGCTTATAGTGAGACCTAGCCTACTACAGTAGATTAGAGATGCACAGCAGGGCGATGCGACTATTGCCTTATGGAAAGGCCTAGTCAAAGAGGGTAAGAAGAAGAGACTTGAGATTAGAGATGACTGCTTATACTTTGGGGATTGGATCTGTGTGCCTAAGATCTCAATTTTGAGGAGGAGTATCTTAGAGGAGGCCCACAGTAGTCTATATTCTATGCATCGAGGCAGTAATAAGATGTATTAGGATTTGAGGATGTAGTATTGGTGGCCGACCTCTAGCTCAGCCACACCCAATACTTTCCGTCTAGTGTTGTCATATGCCCTCACTATCTGATTAGATGGCATAAAGTCTTTAGCAATCAACTCCAGAAAACTGGCTACTTCAGAGGATAGACATTTAGGGTTGACCAATTGTCTAGCAGAACCATAGGCACTGTTTTACCCGTGGCTTGGAATATGACATAAAGAGCATGGTTGTGATCTTCTCCAGTAGGGATCTTATGGTCTAAAAAATAGAGAGCCATTGCTAGGGGGTTCCTTGTGATGGAAGCCACCAAAGCTTATAGAGTAATGTCGATAGTTGTTTGACACAGATTCATTACTTTGACTAGAGCTTGGCAATGCATGAAGGAAGACTGAATCAACCCGCATATAAAAGTGTTGGCATTGGTTTTCTTTAGCTGTTCCAAAACCAAATTCTCAGGCTGAGATCCGGAGCTTGAACTAGGCATGTCTTTGGCCAAGGCGGGCGAACTGGGCAAAGCTTTGGGTGGAAGAGATGGGTATTGTCTCCCGCTCCAGGTGATGGCATTGATTTCCTTAAGCACGTCATTGAAGTCTATGACACAACATGAGTTATCTATGATTGGGTGGATTAGGGAGACCAAGTCAGAATCTGGCTTCTTATGACTCATGTGGATGTTGTTCCGGTGATGAGGGAGTGGGTTACTATTTATGTTCGGTCTGGGTCGAATAGGGAGTATTTGGCCACTCTCTACCAAGTCAAGGATCTTATAACTTAAGGTCTTATAGTTATCAGTCTTGTGCCCAGTCTCTAATGGAAAGAGAAAAAGGAGTTCAGGTTGTAGTGCTTTGGGACTGAATTTGGGAGAGATCTGGGTTCCAAGGGCTGTATCAACTTGTTATCCACAGCCTTCTAAAAGATAAATGGAAGAGAAACTCCAAGATCTGTCAAGTTGCATCTGTTTGATCGAGTAACTGGTCTTTGTGGAGGAGTAGGTTGTCTTTGGCTGGTCAGATTGGCTACCTCATCGCCTTTTGAGGCTTTCTAGTATTGTGAGGTGCGCAGGTCTGTTTTGAGGCTTTTGGCAATTTGAGGGTGCTTAGGTCAGATTTGAGGCTTTAGTAGAGTTGGAAGTAATGCACAAGCTGTCCGGATCCATCCCATACTAGATCGGCAAGACACACATGGTTTTGTCCCGCATGTGAAATGGAAACTTCCCAGAAGGTTACCCATCCAAGAATTTCTATCAAGTGAGCACACTTAACCCTGGAGTTCTTCCAACTCTCTAGCCATTCCACCAAAAGGCGCCTCTGATGATTATTTACCCCCTTTTCGATATATGATTCGATTCATTCCTGTGTCTTGCTTGCCACTACCCTAGCTAGCTTGCCATCCTAGAAGCTCGCAAGGAACGCTCTCAACCCGCCCTCTTAGATCACTTTGCCGGGTCAGGATGTCATAGGCCCACCAACTTCCGCATGGTTCGTCCTCAAACCATATATCTACTGGAGGGGGTCAGGCTCCAATACCAAATCGTAACGCCCTGACTCCAACCACTAGAGAAATTGTCCGCTTTGGATCAAGTCGGATCCATCCCATACTAGATCGGCAAGACCCGCACGATTTTGTCCTGCAGGTGCAATCGAAACTTCCTAGGAGGTCACCCATCCTAGGATTTCTATCAAGCGAAGTTCTTCCAACTCTCCAGCCATTCCACCAAAAGGCGCCTCTGATGATTAGTTAGCCCCTTTTAGATATATGAACCAATTCATTCCTATGTCCCGCATTCCACTATCCTAGTTAGCCTGCCATCCTAAAAGCTCGCCAGGAATGCTCTCAACCCGCCCTTTAGGATCGCTTTATCGGGTCGGCATGTCACACGAGCCAAGATTTAAGGGCATGACTCGGGCATTGTGCCTAGTTTAGTGAATGGAGTGCTTAGGTCTAATCTAAGGAGTTCAGGTAATTTGGGGTGCTCAAGTTTATTTTGAGGCTTTTAGTAATTTGCGGTGCTCATGTCAGATTTGAGGCTTCGAATGGAAGTGCTTAGGTCTGATATAAGATTTTTAGGTAATTTGGGTTGCTCAAGTTTTTTTCGAGGCTTTTGGTAATCTGAGGTGCTCACATTTGATTTGAGGCTTTTGTAATAAGTTAGAAATATTTCCTTAGATTGGGATTGGTGTTTTGTGTTACCACTGGATGGTGTTGAGGGTTACCACTGGATTGATGTATAGGTTACCACTGGATGATGTTTGGTTGACCACTTGTTAGTGTTTAGGTTTACCACTGGATTGGTGTGTAGATTACCATTGGATGGTGTTTGGTTGACCACTAGTTGGTGTTTAGGTTTACCACTAGATTAGTGTATTGGTTACCACAGGTTGGTGTTTGGGTTACCAATGGATTGGTATTTGAGTTAAAAATGGATTGGTCACTGTTTGTTCAGTCTCTTGGCCCATAACATGTAATGTGTAAGTACATGAATGTTGTGCCAAAAAGGTTTCATGATGAAGGGTGCATATAATCCTAGGGATCGAATCTAGGGCCATTACTTGCTTTTGGTGGATTAGTTTGAGGGTCCCATCTACTAGAGCTGGTATATTTCTTGTCATTTGACTATGTCGTATCAAATGGAATGATTAGTATGCCAAACCCTTTACCTTACCGTAAGGAACGGAGGTGCGCAGGATGAGTGAGCAGCTTTCTCAACCTGGGATAGCTCCAAGGTAGATTGCACCAAAGTGATAATAGTAACCTGGTTTGCTTAATTCTAATGATGGGAGAAGATCCTAAATGATGCATCTATATGTATGCAAGGTGATTTTCAACTTGAACCTAAATTGGAGATCCAAAACCTACTAAGTAGTCCACTTACTACATTTTTTAGTTTGAAAAATGTTTTAAAGGTCCCCAGCAAAGTCGCTAACCTGTAAGCCCCTCCCGGGCACCGTGGGCCATACCCACTATGATAGTGTCTAGCTGGACGGTCCCATTGGTCAGTTCATCATGGAAGAAACTGGAAAACCTTCAAGACTAGTCGGAACCCTATTGTGGTCCCTTCTTGGTTCATTCTTTTTTGGTTTAGCCCTGTATGTGGCTTAGTTGTCTGATTAACTGATATGATTACCAATTTTATCAGTTTTTATGGCTCTATTCAGTACTTAAGTGATGTCTGGTTGGATCTTTGGAGTGCTTTGTCTATGTGTGGTGTGTTAGAATTGCCACCTTACTTTATTTTTGTTTTTAGGGAAAATATAAGGTAAAAACCCCGTGATTAACTCCTTAAATGTGTGCCAAAATGGATAAAATGCACTAGCCTCGAATCATTGGGTTTGGGGACTAGGTTTTTAGTTTCATTGCGTGGAATAAGATTTTGGGTTCAAATTGAAAATCAAAAGCCTTGTTTTGCATGAATGTCAGTTTATCGATGCATGGGCATACTTAGAATGCATGTCAATATTTGGAATATAGTGCATCAAAAGTAAGCAAGTGTAACAAATGTGTGTATTTCAGAGGGGAGCTTGACTCTAGTCTCATTATCAAGGAGTTCTAAGTCGTGTAACACATTTTCTTAAGTCCTAACTGGTCAATTCGGTCAGGGGCTCACTACCTAGGCTGAATTCCATCGGTATGCCTTTGTACCTCATTTGTATGAAGATCAGGGAACACGAAGTTCTACCATCGACTAAGATGGTAGGGCTTTTGAAGGTGCCACTCTTAGAGTGGACTTATTGGTTTGTCAGTTGATTCCGAGCTTAGTTTTGAAAATTGATTTTGAGGTTTTGTCGAACGACCCGAGCTGAGTTCGCCATAAGGACAGGGCTTAAAGCAAGCATAATACCGGCTAGACCAAGCTTAACAGTTGATAAGATGCCAGATGGACTGGGCTTAATTGACAATGTTTCAGTTTAGTGATTATACCATTGTGCTTGTGACGCGGCTTGTTCGGAGCTCCACGATGGGTTGTCGACCAAGGAGGTCGAGTATTCCTCCAATATAAGCCAAGGAAGGGTGCGAGGACCCGTATTATAGTCTTATAATACTATTAAATGATGAATTATTAATCGATCCCTAGATTTGATTAATAATTAATCACCTAACTCGTAGCTTTAACCTAAGAAAGGCCAAAGTGTGAGTGAAAGTCAAAAGGATCGACTTTTGAGAGCCAAGTCGGGCTTTAAACTCAACTATGGAAGATGAGCAAAGTTGGACTATATGGTAGTAAAATCGCACAATAGAGTATGGGAGTCGTTGATGCTTGAGAAGCACTTGATCAAGCAACAAGAGGTGCCTAAATTTGGGGGGGGGGGGGGGGGGGGGGGTGTGCATTTTTTAGGCAAAGGGTGGGGTTAAGTGGGGGGGGTCGGCGGGGGAAAAAAAAAAACGACACGTAAAATATATTTTAGGGCACCCGCGAA
>CANUEP010067434.1:0-12432 GCA_947857235.1 Jatropha podagrica | reverse complement strand
ATAGTCTCGGGATCCATCTCGGGTTTGCAAACCATGCTTTAACCATTGGGTAATTAATCTAGTAAATAGGTTAATTAAAATCGGAGTCATTTAGGGTTTTTCCTAGTTTACCCTTAAATAATTAAACCAGGTGGCGACTCTCTAACATTAAGTGCATTTCTATCCATTTGTCATACGCATTTCCACATTGCGAGTGCATACGGCGGGGTAGGGGTTCACACCTCACTTGTCCTATTAGTCAAGAAAAAAGACAGTACTTGACAGTTTTGTATTGACTATAGGAAATTATAGGGTACTTGATTATTTATTAGATGAATTAACCCATGCACAGTACTTCACTAAATTTTTCCTTAGATCGGGTTACCACCAAATTAGAATGCTTCTTAGTGATGTCCCTAAAAGAGCTTTTAAGACTCATTATGGTCATTTTGAGTTCAAAGTAATGCCATTTGGGCTACCGATGCACTTGCCACTTTCCAATCCTTACTAAATAACCTTTTTGCCCCTTATTTAAGACAATTTTTCCTAGTTTTCTTTGATGACATCCTCATTTATAGCCCTACCCTAAACTCCCACCTTTCCCATTTAGAATCTATATTTCAAGTACTTAGAGCCAACTAACTTTTTGATAAACTTAGCAAATGTTCCTTCTGTTCCACATCTATAGAATACCTAGTTCATATAATTAGTTCCCAAGGAGTGTCAACAGACCCTACTAAGATTAATGCAACGATAAATTGGCCCACCTCTACTTCCCCTAAATCATTTACAGGTTTTCTAGGCTTAGCATGCCAATATAGAAAGTTTATCAATAGTTATGATGTCATTAGCAAACCCCTCATAGATTTACTTAGGAAGAATGCTTTCGATTAGTCTACAATTACTGAGTCTGCATTTAACCAACTCAAAATGACTCTCTTTTCTCTCCCAATCTTTGCCTTGCCTAATTTCTCTAACCCTTTTTACCATTGAAATTGATGCTAGTAACCTAGGCTTAAGGGTTGTGCTAATGTAATAGAATTGGCCTTTGGCTTATTTGTGCAAATCATTTCATGCTAAGAATTTAGGCTTCTCCATTTATGAAAAGGAGTTATAGGTAGTAATCAAGGCTGTTAAACAGTGGAGATACTATTTAGAGCAAGAAACTTTCATTATAAAAAGTAATCACTCAAGTCTCACTCATTTACTGTAGAAAGGTATAACATGCCTTCTTGGTTTATCCTATACCATCCAATATAAAAAGGGTGTTGAGAATAAGGTGGTTGATTTTCTTTGCAGATATGTCTTACCACCTTCTTCTCCACCCTCTAATTCTGATTCATGTGCTTCCAATTCAACATTGAGTCCTCTTTCTGCTGTTAATCCTATTTGGCTATATAAATTATTTGCAAGTTATGTAAATGACAAATATATTGTTGAACTGATTAAAATATTGTCTACCTCTCTTACAGCTCAAGCACCCTTCACTTTTTCTAGGGGTATGTTGCCTTACAAGACCAAAATTTATATGGGTAGTACAGGTTCCAACTTTTTTAAGCTTTTCACAATTCCTCTGTGGGTGGGCACTTTGGCATCAAAGGTACCTACTCAAGGTGAAGCAGTATTTTTGCTGGCCTGGTTTATTAGAAGACATTAACCAGTGGATATTTAAATGTGACACCTGCCAAAGGTGCAAAAATGAATCTATGACCTACCCTGGGTTACCTCAGCCTCTACCAATGCCAACTCAGGCTCGGCTACTCATCTCTATGGATTTTATTGAAGGGCTCCAAATATCCCTTAATAAAAACACCATCTTGGTAGTGGTGGATAGGTTTAGTAAGTATGCTTATTTCCTTTCTCTTTCTCACCCTTACGCTACTTTTAAGGTTACTAACCTGTTTCTTAATCATATTTTTAAGCTATACGATATGCCTCAGACCATTGTATCAGACATGGATAAAATTCTCATAAGCTTATTCTGGAAAGAGTTGTTCAACTCTCTAGGCACTAAACTTAATTTTAGTTCTACCTATCATCCATAAACAAATGGGTAGACTGAGTCTCAATAGGTGCCTAGAAACCTACTTAAGGTGCATGTGTTCATCAAAGCCCTCTACTTAGCGTTCTTAACTCAACCTTGCTGAATTGTGGTACAACACCACTAACCACTTTGCACTTAAGATGTCCCCTTTTAAAGTCCTCTACAATTTTGATCCTCCACTACTGCCTCAACTCAATCTTAGGCTCTCCGTTGCAATAAGTGTTGAGAATTTCTTATTAGAGAGGTAGCATAGGTCACAATTTTTGAGAGGGACTATTTTGAATGCACGAAAGAGAATGAAGCAGTTTGCCAATTCAAAGAGAACTGAGAGATCATTTGATGTTGGTGATTGGGTTTACCTTAAGCTCCAACCTTATAGGCAATCCTCTATGGCTTTTAAAAGAAATTTAAAGTTATTTATAAAATTTTGCAGAACCTAAGTGAAGTTGCTTATAGATTGGATTTGCCATCATCCTTATTCATATTATTTTTAATATCTCTCCACTCAAGAAGTCAGTCCCTCCCTAACTCTCAGATTCTAGGGCACTAGTAGCTGAACCTCACCAAGTCCTCTCTTCCCAAGTTATTTCTAGGACTTCATTCAAGTTACACAGGTGTTAATTCTTTGAAAGAACCAGGCCCCTACTAACTCCACTTGGGAAGATGTTTCCTTCATCACTCATCAATTTCCCCACTTAATCTTGAAGACAAGATTAGTCTCAATAAAGGGAGCAATTTTTAGGATATAGCAGGACCTGATTGTAATAAAAGTAGGACTTGTTCACAATCTACAAAATTCATCAAGTATCTTTTGTTAAACTGAGTATAGTTGTGATGTGTGTTGACTTTGCTCTTAGGTGGAAAATAGTACTTATGTGAATGCCAAGTGTATTAGGCATATATATATATATATGATGTAAACTACCCATTTGGGGTTAATCAATGAATAAATTATTATTTTCTTCTTTTTTTCCTTCTCATATTCTGATTCT
This sequence comes from Jatropha podagrica, assembly GCA_947857235.1. Classification (NCBI taxonomy): domain Eukaryota; kingdom Viridiplantae; phylum Streptophyta; class Magnoliopsida; order Malpighiales; family Euphorbiaceae; genus Jatropha; species Jatropha podagrica. The sequence continues at coordinate 9,417 of CANUEP010067434.1, read as the reverse complement.
CTCCCTAGAAAACTTATTCTTCCTCCTTTCTCAATCCAAAACCCCAACTTCCCTTTCTTGTTAGGTTTTGAACCTGACATGGCTCATAATGTCAAAGTGTGCCTTAGAGATAAGCATGACCCAATTGATTTTTCCATTGTGGACATGGATGACTTCTCTTGTGTGATTAGCATGGATTTCATGGGCAAGGTAAAAGTTGTTCTTATTCATTTTACTCACACAATGTGCATCTTAGAGGAAGGTAATCAAGGCACAGTCCCCTTAATCCAAAGTAGGCCAATTGAAGTAAACACACTATCTGCCCTACAATTCTCCAAAGGCATCAAAAGGGATGAGCCAACTTATTTAGTAGATCTAAAGGACGATGTTAAAGAGATCGCACTTGATTTGCCAAAAGACGTGGCTAATGTCCTCAAGGAGTTCGAGGACATCATGCCTTCTGAATTGCCAAAAAGGCTCCCACCTAGGAGAGAGGTGGATCATAAAATTGAATTGGAGCCCGGTATAAGATCCTCATCAACAGTGCCTTATTGAATGGCACCATTTGAATTAAAGAGCTTCGAAGGCAAGTTAAAAAGCTACTGGATGCGGGCTTTATCCGTCCATCCAAAGCTCTGTATGGTGCACCTGTGTTGTTACAGAAGAAGCATGATGGATCGCTTCGTTTGTGCATATACTATTGACACTCAACAAGATCATGATCAAGAATAAGTGTAACGCTCCAAAATTTTAGATCTTAAAATAATATTATTTGGTTAGGTCATGAATCGTATCATCCGAGAGAAAATTAATATTTTATTTGGACCCGAGGATGATATTGAATATAATTAATATTTATGGAGTTAATTAGACTTTTTGTGATTAGTCTTAATTAATTTAAGTGAAGATATAAATTTTTCATGATTAACTAAGAAATAAATTATTGGTGAATATTAGTTTATCGGTCTGTGAATAGTACTATCGGTTTAGAAATTGGCATTATTTCAATCCGAAAAAATTACTATGCATGTCCCTTATTTTATTTAATATTTTTAGAGCATATTTGCACTATTTAAGTGGGTAGAAAATATTTTATGAATATTTTTTAAGAGATTAAGTAATTGGCGAATACACTACAAGAAAAATGCACTTTAGCAACGACAAGTTTCGTTGCTGATTTGTTAAAATCCGTTGCTAATCTTATTTTAACAACGAATTAGCCACGGATCGCATCCCTCTCTAAAAACCTCCTTTCTAAATAATTAGCCACAGATGAACAAATCATTACTAAATTGGCCATGGAAAATTCCCTTGCTATTTTGTATCATTTCCGTTGCTAAAGAAATGTTTGTTTGGGTGCCAAACTCGTTGTCAATGTGTGTCTAATCTCTATCTAATCCGTTGCTAAATCCCTTACTAGTTGCTATCTAAATCCATTGCTAATGCCCTTGCTAATCGATTTCTATTCTGTTACTAATCCAAATGTCACGGCGCTATATCCTCGTAGCTCCTAGCACTCGTGTGGCACATAAACTTAACTCATAATCTAGGTCAGCCATGCATACTCTAAGAGTCTTAGCATCATATCCGATCATAGGGCACATCTGCTAAGTATAAATATAAGGGTCTCGCACCTCCATATATGGCCTAAGGCCTTTCGGGCATCCCAGGCAGCATAGTCCGCCCATACAGGAACCTCATCCTTTGGAGAGACGCGCACTATAGGCTCATGGCCCTATAGTATCCATAGAGCTTCTTCCCTATGGAGACATCAGCCCCTCTTGATAGGGCATGATGCCCCCATCCTAGCTCACTAGGGCTCAGGTCGTCATCTCACCCCGGGGCGGCGGAGAGCATTACACCAGACCTCTCCTCTCATATTCTCGGCACCCATGCCATCCAACATGTTAATCCAGTCTTCAATAGTCTTGCTTCGTCCATAGGATTGCCATGGTAGAGAAGCTAGTCACTTTCTCATCCATTGCTAAATTCCTTACTAATCTCTTTCTATTTCCACCGCTACATTATTTATTAATCTCTTTCTAATTGCGATGCATAATCACTTGGTGTTTTTATTGAAAGTAGAAATGAATAATCTTTGGAAAGTAATCTTCTTTTTCAAATAAAAGGAGGGAATTAACCCAAAGAAAAACTTAAACGAACAATTATTGACAAAAGAGTCCCAACCAAAAAAATTATATTTAAACACAAATTATTTTACTACTTTTAGAAAAGTAATATTTGTTTCACGAATGTCATGTTGAGAACTAGATAAAAATAAGCAAAGTACTAGCAGCATTTCCCATTATCACTGCATAGCAGAGAGAAATCCGCCTTTGGCTAACTTAACACACTCTTGCAATACATATATATATGTACAGACACTACTCAAATTCAAAGCAATCAGATAAAACAGATAGATAGCTACAAATTCTACAAGCCCCTAGTACCAGGAACATCAATCCATTGCAATTGGAGCTCTACTTCACCACACTCCACATTTGGCAATCGAAGAATAATTTTTTGAATCACCTTGCCATCAAACCAAATAATCTAGCTTTCATCGGCGAGGCAATTTTGTCTACTTGGTTGAATTCTTGTTATTATGGCTCCGCTTGGAAGGTCTGCAAGTCACATCTTCACAGATTTAAGAAATAGACAGATATCGAACTCTGTATCTCCCATTTTGTCATCTCTGCTGAATGTGTCTTTGTCATAAACAACCTGTATTTTCAAATAAAGAAGCAATAGAATTCAGGCAACATGTAAGTACAAACTATAACATAATAAACCTAATGAATCTATTCTGCAGTAAACCAAAAGTGACGGATGAGCTTAAACACAATTATACAGTGTCACAAACTCAATTATACATATTCTGCTGTATTTGCTATAGACATATATAACAAATACTTAAAATTTAAAAAAATAAAGAAAGAAAAATTCTAACTAGAAAGCTTTTGAATATGTATTAGATTTACACACATATATACACAGCATTGGTGGACTCCACATATACACAACATTGTCCATTCAATTCCTGCAGTAACCAATTGATTTAAAATGATATCCTCCACATAACAACAATTATAACACACAATCAAACAGCCAGATGTTGTACATACTCATGCCAATTCTTCAATTGAGATGACTCTATTATCCTCCCATTCAAAATGCTCGAAAGAGGTAGAGGCAATTAGCTCTCACCCTTTAAGTGCCTCCTATCATTATGTACTAATTGTAGCTGCACAAATCTCTTCGAAATACATCTTCCTATAGGTGAGGTACTCCATCTGACCAAAGGAGAAAATGAAAACAGAGTAAGAGCATGACACAACCATCCAATATTAAACCACGGAAAGAAAAGAAAGATTTCAAATACTCAGAAACAAGGCAGTACTTAGAGAGAGGTTTTTAAAGCTTAACCAACTCTATTTTTTAAAAGAAATATGGCAAGAACAGTACCAAACAGCTCCCTCAAGCTGATTCAATCCCAAAACTTGACCAAATTAGCAATTGATGTAGGGAAAAAGCATAAAACAAAGAGACGAGTTGTTTTTTACTAACCTTTTCAGCTGAGATTCACCGTAGGCAGCGATTTTCGCCAGAGCAGCAAGGCTGCGATATCCTGCAGTTCCTTCTCTTCCTCTTTTTATGACATCGGAGCAACGGACGGTGAAATTGATGGAGAGCTTGGGTTTAATGGAGTGAGAAGTCTCATTTTCAAGTCTCCTTTGTCGATTTCATGCTTGGGTTTAATGGAGTGAGAAGTCTCATTTTCAAGTCTCCTTTGTCGATTTCATTGTCGAAATTGTCTCTCTCTCTCTCTCTCTCTCTCTCTCTCTCTCTCTCTCTCTCTCTCTCTCAATACGTATTGCGACCGTAGATGTTAGGAAAAGAAGAATTACAGCTTTCACAGTGCCATATGATTGGAGATAGCGACAGGCGGCGTCAAGCATCAAGTTCCAGTCGTGCAGGGAGAGGCCGAGAGCGAGAGGGAAGGACAGAAACACAGAGAAAGAGAGAGAGAGAGAGAGAGAGAAGAAACGGAAGGTGCGGCGCTGAAGGAGAATAGGGAAAGTAGCGAAAAATAAGGTTTGCTAGGGTTTATAGACCATTTCGGTTCGATTCGAGTCGATTTGGTCTAACCCAATGGCTCGCTCAATTTTTGGTTCGATTTTAGTCAGTTTAACGATTTTCACTTGGTTTACAGCAAATCAAACTGGTTTATAGGTTTAATTTAGCAATAATAAATTAATTTATGGTAGAATCTTATTGGTTTGGATTTACAAATAAATTTTAAATGGAAGAATTTTGGGGGTATTTCACTAGTAAAATCATCTAAAGAAAACTAATTATTAAAACAGAGTTCTACATGAAAGTATGAGATATAACTATATAAAATAAATTAAAATACAATATATATATATATTAAATTGATAAAATTAATTTCTCATGAATAAATTGCGAAAATATGAATAAACTATGCAAATGAAAAATATCATATGTTAATAATTTATTAAAAAATAAGTAATATTAGCAAGGGATTTAAGTATCCCTGGCTAAACTACATTAAATACTCAATCGTGCGGTCATTTACATTAGTAACGGAATTAATATCCTTTGCTATATGACATTCCTAATCCCTTGCTAAATTCTTGCTAATATTTGCGCCAACATGTCCCATGAAAATTAGCAAGGGATAACACATCCGTTGCTACTATTCATTGCTAATCCGTTGATAAGTCCTGGCTAATAATGGCGGCAAAATTGTTTGCGCAATTTAGCAAGGGATTTATAATCTCTTGCTAATTTTCGTGGCTACTCCATTACTAAACCTTGGCTAATATTGGCCCCAAAAGTTTCCATGACATTTAGCAACAACTAATATTTTCATTGCTAAAAACCCTTGCTAATCTCTGGCTAAGCCCTGGCTAATATTGGTGCCAATATTTTCTGCACAACTTAGCAAGGGATTATATTCCCTTGCTAATTATCTATGACTAATCCGTTGTAATTCCATTGCAAAAATCCAAAAGATGAATTAATTTCATATCTCTTTCTAATCCGTGGCTAATTAGCCACGGATATAGTCCGTTGCTAATTATCTATTACTAAAATGCGTTTTTCTTGTAGTGATAATAAGTAATAGCATATTACTATTAAGGAATTATTATCATAGAGTTAATTCAACAAATATATGGAGATAAATAATTAATTTAGGAGAATTTATAGAGAATATTTTAGACTTTTGGATTAAAATACCATAAGTAAATCCTAGCTTTTCACCTGTCATCACCTCATGAATTAGCCACACTTTGGTTTGTTGACTTTAAGTCAATAACACTTATCCTTTAACATTATTTCTTCTTCTTCCTCTTCCTTTGGTGCGCCAACTCTCCTCTTTCCCTTTCCTCCATTTACTTTAAATTTCTTACTCACTAAACTACACTAATCCACCAAATTAAACCATAGGTAAGTAATTAAACTTAGAAGTTGGTTTTTAGTGTATATATTCAAGAAATTTGAGGATTTCTATCAAATCAAATGTGGGAGAACCATCCACCGAGAACAAAAGGGAAGCTAAGATTTAAAGCTTTCTAAAGTTGTTTAAAAGGTTAGTGCTATTATATCTTTCATTCTTTTCATTTTCTTCAAGTTTTTAATTTTTAGGTTTGTGAATTTGGAGTTTTTTTTTTTTGGTATGATTGTTAAGGTTTATAAGTTTTGAATGCTTTGATTTGTCCTTGGGTGATTTCTAGTTATGTTTATTTGATTGATTAGAAAATAAATTTTCCTTCATTTGCTAATAGTCCAAACCACAAGGTGTGAAGGGAAGAGAGTTTCCCTTCCTATTTCATGATTTTAACTCCTTTAAAGTTTTGTTTCTAATGTATTTTATTAATAGGGAAAACATTTTGTACAAAGATTTTGTTGGATGATTTTATTTAAAACTTAAAGAAAGTTTAAATTGTGTAAATTGAGTTTTATAATTAAATGATTATAAGTAAATATTTTAATAGTTTTATTAAGTGTTTTTGGCTTGAGATTTATGATTATTTAAAGAGGAAAATATTCCTCCTAAATCATCCAAGAGAGGTCGAATCTCCCGTTTAGCCTTGAGTTTTATTTGTTTACTTTACTTGTTTATGCTCTTGAAGTGATGATTGATAAGTAATTGTGTTGTGGTTAAAATATCTATCTTGTATTTTTAGTTTTCATGATTTGAAATAAGACTTAAAGAATGTTTAAGTTGTGTAAAATGAATTTTATGATAAAATAAGTATAAGTAAAGGTTCTAATGGTTTTTATAAGTGTTTTTGGTTTTGAGACTAAGGTTAATTGAAGGAGGAATACATCCTCCCTTTGTGAACATATGGAGCCCGAACCACCCAAGGGTGGTAAGACTTATTTCATTTCTTTTACTTGGTTTCTAAGCCTCTTAAGTTAGGTTAAATATATATCTTATAAGTATAAGTTTTGATTTGCATAATTATGAAAAATGATAAAATTTTACTAGGTTGTAAGTTAATGAGAAAAATAAAAGATATTGTTTCTAAGTATGAATTGCTTAAAGAAGAGGTGTTTAAGTTATGAAATATTTTGAATTAAAAGAAATGTATGAGAAAAGAATGATTTATATGATAATTATTTTATGTTTTCAAGAAGGTTAAAGAATTGAGTTATGAGAATTATTAAGCATTAAGAAGAAAAGGAATTGTTTTTGGGCTCTTATATGCTTGGTTTAGAATTATGGTATGATTTGATTCATCATGTAAGATGAGCATGCTTAACTTTGATGTCATTATATTATTAAGCTATGATCATATGCTAGGCTCTGAATGCCATATATTTAAGCGAACGCGTTTCTTATGTTTAAGTAGACTCTTGAAGCTTTTATGAAATGGTTGGCGACTTAAGGCCATTATGAATATGTTATGAAATATTTTATACTTCACTTTCTTCTAAGTATATATTAACCCATGTAATATTAGATTAAACAGACAAGCGCTAGAATAATCCCTAACTAGCAAACAACCCTAAATAAGCGATAGAATTTAATTCACTAGCAGCAATAAATACTAGAAAGACTCTGCCCTATTCAATAAATTTACAAGCGTAGTTGATTTAAAATAGATTGTGGGTTTCCATAATATAATCCAAAGGTTTGGTCACAATCAAATTATATTATTTGCTACTTATTCAATTCAGTTAAACAATATAAATCTCAACTTTATTGATAGCTATATGCTTTCCTATTAGATTGATCAATGAGCCCTTATTGAACAAACAACAAGAAAATAATGGAGATGGAGTTTCTCATAAATACATAAAAGCCAATTGAATTTAAAGAATAAACTTATCGCGTTTAAATCTCACAATCTTAAATAATCCCACTTGAAACCAACCCTTGACTGAAATAAAAAGTTTAGCCACTCATGGCTATGGAGAAAACAAGGAATAAAAATAAATCTACTGCTATTTAGAAAATAAGGAAAGGAGATGATGGATCCCCTTTACAAGCTATAAGGTCCTATATATAATGAAGGAAAGAAACCATAAAAATAAAATATTTTTTAAAGAATATCTAAATATTTAAATTGAGTATCTGTCAAATCCCTTAAAAGGTGGGCCAGCTTGCATTTTAAAAGATATTTTCATAGTTGTCAAGATTCTGCAAAAGTTTAGGTCACGTCCTTATAACGCTTGCCCAAGCGCAAGTCAAAAACTTCTAGAGAGTTTTCGTTCAACTTTAGACCTGACTTCATAGTGCTTGCCCAAGCGCTATCTCAAAACTTTCAAAATGTTTTGCTCTGTTGTGGATCCGCCTCCGTAACGCTTGCCCAAACATCAGCTAAAAACTTCGAGAAGGCTTTCTGAGAATCTAGCTCAACTTGGTTGCTTCATCAAAAACTCAAGCAATCAACCTCCAAAGCGTCCTTTTAAACAAATCTAGCATAACCTATGGAAAATATGAAAATCAAATGAAAATTCCCATTTTAACTAAAAATTATCCATAGACAATAATCAAATAAATGATATTTTATGCTAAATTAACAAGTTATCACCATGTGCAAGTATTTTAAAGAACTTAATTAATAAATTAAGTTATGTAATCTTGATTTGGAAATAATTGAATTCATGAGTAAGAGATTTCTTATAATACTCTAATGTGTAATTTAGTTTTTAAATGAGTCTTTGGTATGATATATGACAATTAAATTTGCTTTTGTTTATTTATGAAATGTAATTTATGGATTTCATTATGAAATCCCGATATGGTAATAAATGATTTTAATTAGTAAGTGGTTTTATTAAAGAACGATTGAGTGAAAAATAATTTCTAAATGAATACAAGATTTATTTAAGTGATAATTAAACTGCTTTTAATTAATTATTAAGATTAAGAATGTGTTTTTGAAGGATATTCATAAGCTTAATTTACTATGATCTATGAATATTTTAAGGGAATTTAATTAGTAAATGAGTTTCTATAATTTGTTAAAGAAAATGAGATTCCCTATATGAATATTGTTAGGAATATAAGTGTCACGACCCAAAACCGTGGGCCGGACTGGCACTAGGAGCTGGGTAAGCTTAAGGCCCCCGAGGCCCATAGTAAGCCTAAACTATTACAACCCAATTCTGATATCACTTAAATGACAGAATAGTAAGCCCATATTATAATCAGAGTCAACAATTCTGACTCAGTCTTAATAATGAAACTATTCACATCTTGCGCCCATATCCATTTAATAAAAATATTTTCTCTTGCAATATTTATTTGTCATAATATAATCAAACTGTTCCTATCATATAGTCTCCAAACATCAATCATTCCATAAATAATTTCAATTACTTAACATTAATATTAAATCAATACAACCTTATTATAACTGCGGATTTTCTATTACTATACAATACAAGAATTCTAATAATTGTATCTTATACCTTTAAACAATCTTTACGTAACTTTGAAATGGAAGAAGCTAAAACTCCAAGTCTTACCATATGATTCACATTCTCCTGAAACGACCTAAAGGATAGGGGGGAAAGGGGGGGTGAGTATAAAACTCAGTGAATAATAACATATAATACTAAACCCACACATTCACACAAATGATATATAACGCATTATGAATGAGCACTCTCCATTTACACAATGTCAATCATATCACCCACAAACAATTGCAACCATATGCACATCAAGTGGTGTTAGTCAGTGAAATCACCTTAGCAGGACCATGCTTTCTCCCAAGCATGCTTTACTATCCATCGAATCACCTCTCGTGATTCCATGGTCCTGCAACTTGTGCACCCAGGGAGCCCACCCCCATTCGGGCAAAACCATAAACAGATAAAACATTTTTCACAAAATAAATTTTCTTTATAAAAATGTTTTTCCATGACACGTGTCATAATCCAGAGTGCACAAGG
>CANUEP010067427.1:0-16538 GCA_947857235.1 Jatropha podagrica | reverse complement strand
AGGGATAATTTTCAGAACCGAAGCTCTGATACCATGAAAGTGTTTGAGGATTTAGAATCCCTTGATCTGTATTGATGTACAAGACCCTTTAAATAGGCTCATTGCTAAAACAGAATATGAAAATGAATTACAAAGATTAATTACAGGAAATTAATTGTAATCTGTTCCTAAATCAGAGGAATGATCTGTGAAGATATCATCGGCTAAGAGTCACATCCTAATTAGGAAACATTGGGTTCTTAAAATGTCAATATTAAGTTAATGAATTAATAAAAATATAATTTAGGACTTTAATTTTATTGGTTAAAAAATAACTGTTGTTTAATTTTGATTGATCATGTTAATTTTCTATTTAAATATAAATTTTATTAGAAAATTTAATCTAATTCTAAGTAGAAAATTATCCGATACCTAAAAATAAAATAAAATTAAAAATTACAATCGTAGTTGTTATTAAAAATTAAAATGTCTATGTTAAGTTCATAAATTCACAAAAATACCATTTAGGACTTTAATTTTATTGGTTGAAAAAATTTATTTTGATTAGATATGTTAATTTTCTATTTGAATTTAAATTCTGTTAAAAAATTTAATCTAATTTTAAATAGAAAATTATCCAATACCTAAAAAATTAAATTAAATTAAAAATTATAATCGTAGTTGTTGACATGATTAAAAATATATATATATATAAATTTTATTATATATAAATCTAAATTATCAATCTTATCCTATGAAAGAATAATGCAATGTGATAATATTACAATATCAATTTTTCTATGTAAAAAATTATAAAATCTTTAAACATCATATTTAATCTCATTCTAATAATGATATCCATTTATTATTTTTATTACATTAATATTATAATATAATTCTATTATAATTAGAAATTTGTCCTATCACACCATTATATGTATATGTTTAGTTTTAATTACTTTTGATTATTAAGAATTTGTTGCTTTTAATTATTAAGAATTATTACATCAAAATTTCGCTAATTTAGAATTATTGAGTTTGCAATCATATATTTTTCTTGCAGCATGTATAATTTTATTATATGAATTGATACTATAATCTTTACATTTAATCTTGTATATATTCTTAATCATATATTGATTTTATGTTTTGACTCTCTTTATTTGCAAATGAATAGATTAATTTTCATTTATATTTCTTATAGAAAGTCATTATCTTGAATCAAATATGTTATTTTAAACTAGAATAATTTACTACCAAAGAAAAATTATTCAAAATATATTATATTATTATTTGCATAAAATAAAAACTAACACATTAGTTATGTTGGGATAAAACTGCATTGTAACTCTAATCTATTAAATTAGTAAGTATGAATTATATCTATACATGTTAATTAGTTCAATTAATTGGAACATAAATTAGTAGTTATGTTTTATAACCTATTTATAAGAATTTCAAGAATTATAAAAAAATTAAAAGAGTTAAAAGATAGTTAGATTTTTTAATTTAAATTTAAATTTTAAACTTAATTTAAATTATTTCATCAATTTAAAATATTATTATATTCTTAAGTATATTATAAGTAAAAAATTAATAAAAAAATAAATAACTAGTAGTATTAACTATTGCAAATATATGCAATGCACATTCAAAAAAGCTGTTTTTTTTAAATGATTCTTTAAGTTATTCTCGATTAGTCTATTATATAAAATTTATTTATAACACATTAAACTAATTCTACGTCGATTAAGCATAAGGTATAAGTGAAATATATAAAAAAAAGGCAATTCTTAGACTAGTAAGACAGACTGTCAAGTCGGTTCTGGCTCAAGAATAAATTTGTGTGGCTCTAAGTGAATTTAGCCCAAAGCAGACAATATCTTACGAAAGTTAGACTGCCACATTATTTTTTAATTATTTCACTTAGTTAATAATTAATACTCTATAAAAAATAAAAATTTAATTTCAAGATATAAAATAACATTATAATGCACAATATTTTACTAGGTTTGGACTGTCACTCTATCCTTTGAGATTTCCCTTTTATCTTTTTTAATAAATTTTTTTACTTTTTTCACAACTTTTTGAATATTTTCTTTTTTCTTTTACAAATTTAATCTAACCCAATATTTAGTAAGCAGAGAAACTCTAAGTCAACTCAATGTTGAAATCTAAATTAAATTCAATTTTGAAATCTAATCTTATCCCTCATTATCAATCAACTATTCTCCTTCTGATTTTTGTTTCTCCTATGAGAGGAGTGACATTTTATTGGAAATTTATAGACTGTATATTTTTAATTCTCTGTATTTAGGTGCTCATAATCTGGTGCTTTCTTTGTTTTTTTCTTGCTTCTTTTTGTATTCAAGTGCTCTTTTACTTATTTCTTCCTTCTTTCTATATTCAAGTGGTCTTTTACTTTTTTTTTATTGATTTCTATTAAAAATTCAATTTATCTTATTATTAGAATATAAATTATTGATGAATTAACTAAATCTGTAAATAGCATTATGAGGAAATTTTGACCTTTGAGTGAATATTTATTTCAATTGGTGTTTTGAAAATCGTTTTACCGAAATTTTATAGAATAAGGGACTCTATATTGATCAACAACTATTAGATTTTTATTTTTTTATCTCTTATAATATTTATTTTTACAATTAGTAAAATTATTATTGAATTATATATTTTATTTTCTAGACACTATTTTTTTTTTATTTTTTTTCTTATGATATTCATTTCTATAATTGGTAGATTTATTATTGAATTGTATATTTTATTTTTTAGACATGATTGTCTTTTAGTGTGGAATAAAATCAAAAAAAAATTTCGGTATATGATATATTATCCACATCAATAGCTAATAGGGCAGTTAAATCCTAATACAAATTCTCGCGATAGCAAGAATATAATACTGGCCAATAAAATATAACATTGTACAATTAATTCTTAGAATTATCCTTGAAATTTAAATAATTACCTCTTTAATTTATTGATATTTTAATACTTAAAGTTACTAAACTTTTTAAGTGTGAAATTAAATCAAAATTTTTGTAATTCAAAACATTAATTCTTAAAATTTATGTAGATTATGAAATAATATAAATGCATAAAAGATAATTTATAAATTATTATAAACTATAAATATAATGTATAGCAATAAAATAATTTGCGCAAAGTGCTATCCTTCTCCTAGTATATATATATAATGCTAAAGGAAAAAAAAAAAACTCCACAAAACTGATGTGACATTTTATTCTTTGAGCTTTGGGGTAATTGTATATTTAGTGTCTTAATTCTTTTTTTTTTTTATATTTGCGTCTGAACGGAAAACGCTAGCGATTGAGTATTTAAACTTTAAAAAAATTACAATTTCATGTCTTCAATTTAGCTGGCTAATCAAAAATATAATTGTGCATTGTGGAACCCAATTTTATAACATATGGCAGTTGATATAAAAAAAAAAGCTCCAAAAGTAGCACCTCAGCTGCATGAGTTAATTCCATGTAGATAGGCATGACCACGGTCGGTTTCAATTCTAAAATCGCTGATTTCGGTTTCAAAAAATATGGAACCGAAATCGAACCACTTTTAGACGATTTTAAAGACAGTTTTAAAATCGTCGGTTCCGATTTAAAATCAAATTTAAATTAATTTTTTTAACTTTTTTAGTTTTTTTAGATAAATAAGAAAATTAATAACAAATAATATTATTAAATTAAATCTATACTATATATAGAAGTGAAAATGATGGGAGAATAATGAGATTACCTATATTAACCTTTGTGAAATTTTAAAAATTTTAAAATAGCCTTAGTGGTAGTCAACTCAAAAATTACATTTTATACTAATAAAATTTGAATAAATGGTTTGACACTTTTCTCCTTTGAGTAAGGTCAATGATTCAATTCTCATGGATAAAATAAATATTCGTTGAGAGCACTTTATCCCTTCTTGGGCTTACCCAGTGCATGTAAGATTTAGTTTTAACTCAGTGGACTGGGGATACCAATAGTTAAAAAAAAGAAAAATTATAATTTTATTATTTGATTTGATATAATTTCTAAAAATTATTTTCCAAATAAATACATAGAGATAATAGAAAAAAGAAAAATATACTTTTCAAGGTTTATATGTTGAGAATAAGTCTTTTCTTTTATGTAATATTTTTTATTAATTAATTAACTTATTTATTTATTTTAAATTTATAACTTAGAAAAATAGAGAAATAAAATTAAATCATAACATTATTTGCTTTTAATTTCCATTTATTGACTTGGTTATATATTTTTCTTTTATCTATCAACATCAAGTTTCATTAAATTACAGCATTTTTAGTTAAAGAATAAGTTTGTTTTTTATTATATGTTGAGTTCCAAAAAGAGTTCTATTCTTAATAAAAAAATTTTAAATTTTTTTTTGAATTAGTATACAACTATTATCATTTTAATTTAGTAGATGATCTCTTGATAATTAAATATTTTTAATTTTTTTAATATTTTTCTATTATATTTTAAATATGTTTACCTAAAAAAAATAGTGTTTATAAAATTGAAAAAAAAAACTAAAAATAGAATTTGTGTATATGTGCATGTATTTCTTTCTCTAATGCAATGAGTGAGTAATATTGTCATTATCACCAAAATAATTATCATAATCAATTCAGATCGTTTGCTCTTTTTTTTTACTCAACAGTAAACAAATAAATTATTTTTATTTTTCATTATAGTTGTATGTAGATATTGATTTAGAGTTAAGCAGAAAGTTAGAGATGAAGTGATAATTTAATTTTTTTGGGCACTTATTAAAGTTTTAAAAATTTATATTTACAAATTAGGGACTAAAGGATTATGTATAAAAATTTGGTTGAATTTTATTTTGAGACTACTTTATTATAAAAAAATCAAATTAAGTATATAAAAAGTAACATTATAAATAACTTATACAACAAACTCCAATACAAATTAAGTAATTGTATTTATTTTAATATAAATAAAAATTTATATTTTAATATTATATAAATAAAAAAAATTAAAATAATATAAATATATAACAAGCATAGTCAACGTGCACCGCACGTCATAAAAAAGACTAGTAAAGACTAAAAGAGTAAATTAATAGTTTTAAAATTTATTAAAAAATTATAACTACACAAAACATAAATTTAAAATTCTTTAATAGTAATTTAATTTCTATAAATTTAAATTGAGAGACATGTTGAAAAATTGATTTGTATTCAATTTATATATATTTTTTCAAATTATATTGACTACTTGTCCTCTTAATTAAAATATAGAGGAATCACAATCTACATAATTCGATTACATTTATTTTAAAAAAAAAATTCTTTTTTAATTTATAATTTATAAGTTATATTTATATTAGTAATTTTTAAGATGATGGTGAAGTTACAGCATTTAATGATAAAAAATAAAATTGATTTTACAATTAAAAATCATATGTGACGTATGATATTTTTTTTACGGTTTCAAACCGGAACCGTCAGTTTTAATTTTCAAATATAAACCGCAATCGAACCTTAAATCGCCAATTTCAATTGCAGTTTAAAACTTTGAATCATTGATCACGGTTCGATTTTGATTTTAACCAGTTCGGTTTCGGTTTGAAACTGAATCGTGGTCATACCTACATGTAGACATAGACATGGATTTCCTATTTTATCCTTAAAAATATCCAAATCTCACATCATCTCTCTTCAAATGACTTGTTCCTTCAGGTTTTCTTGGCGCTGAAAATTCGCTGGCAACCACCACGATTGCAAATGTTGGGCTAAGACTTAATGGTCATACTACCTGCACTTCTTTTTGCTTTCATTTGTATTCTCAAACTGATTGACATTTTCACAGGAAAGAGAGAAGTATTTTCATAGTGGAAAGGATATTTGGGTTGCTCCTGCCAAACCAGAATATGGTTTCTTTGTCATCATCTAAAAAATATGTATCTCTATAGTCTCTGCAAATACAACTAAAATAGCCCAAAACTTTTGGTTTCTCCTCCCAAACCATAATTTTGCTTCTTTTTATCCAAAGTTTCAATCTTTTATCATTTGATTTGATTCCTGATTCCTTTGAACCCCTAGGTACAAGCATGGAAATTCAAGGCAGAGTAACAACCACCACAAGGTCACCATCATCAGCCATTGTATCAACAATAGGAAATCCAGCAACCAAAAGTCACCTAAAAAAATGTCGAAATCTAACTCATCTTGAAATCGATGATGCCGATACCATCGCTGCGAAATCTGTCGCCAATGGTGGCACTAATGGCAGCAATCGAAATAACAATGACTTCTACTCCTCTTCCAGACATAAGAATAATATAAATAATCACAAGAGTTCATATTTTTTTTATTTTCGTTTACTTTGCGATTTTCCCTCATTGTTCTTGCCTTTTTCTTTTGTGTGACTTCAATAGTGTTATAGAAAGTTTGAGGTTGGGGAGCACCTTGAAATTCTTTACAGGGATAAGATCACAGTAGCTTGTAGAGGGTCATGGATTTGATCAAGAAAGATTGCGACAGTGACCGTTCGCCTATAATTTCCAGCAGTAAGTAGAAAGCGACGCAAGCTTGAAGAAACAATAAGATGTAAAGGGAGAGAGGATGAGAGAAGTTGGTCTTCTCAAGTGCAAAATAATAAATTTATATTCATTTTCACACGGAATCCATAATGTGCAGTTGAGCAGTTGAGTTGGCTTTTTGGAGCTCTTTTTATCCAAGTCGGTGCAATGTGCTATCAAATTGGATCCTATAATTGCATAATTATATTCTTCAGTTAGCCAGCTAAGCTGAAGATACTCAATTATAATTTTTTAAAAATTCAAGCACTCAATCATTAACGTTTTCCGTTCAAACATAAAAATGGAAAAAAAAAATATTAAGACACTAAAAATATAATTATCCCTTGAGCTTTCCTTTTTTATAAAATTTTTAATTTTTTAAAGTTTTTTTCCTTTTTTTAAACATATTATTTTCGTCAGACAATAGATAATCATTTTAAATGTTTTTAAATAATAACTAATTTTATATATTTAATAATCATAATAATGTTTCAAGCTTAAGTGATATAAATTACTTAAATTAAAATTTGAAATCTAATCATTATCCATTTATATTTATATAAAATCCTTAAATATTGTAGCTATTGCATTTATTTTTAATTATTAATATTCGTGTTAAGTTTTAATATTATAAATCTTCTATCTTGCTCTCTCCTTTTCGTTTTTTTAATGTTTAGCAGCAAGCAAGCGTAATAAAGAATTACAGAATCTGGATATAAACTTTTTTTTTTTAGGATTAAATTATTTTTATTTCATAAAAATATAATTTTATAATTATGATAAATTGTGATCAATTAAATTTAATATATATAAATTTAACCTTTTTGTTTTACTGTGAGTTTTTATTTATCTAATAACATTATTTGGCTTGTCATTTAATTCATTCTTGCTTTGAGAGATGATAGGGAGAAAGAATGTCCCTCACCTATTATTGTGTCTAATAAGTTACTACTCTAAAAAATTAATAGTTTCATTCTAAAAGAAAATACTTTTATATGTATCTAATAACATTTTCTTTTATTAATCTTTCACAAATTAGTTTACTATTATATTAATAAATATTATCATCTATATTTGGAAAAATAAGTTCATTAGATTTTAAAAATTAACAAATTAATTAAAGATTACTTTGTACAAACTTATTAATTATATTTTGGATATAATATAATTTCATTGCATAAATTTATTTTTAAAATAATAGATTTATATTTTAAAATTATTTATCTAATTTTACCTTTTTTAATTTTATCTATATATAAATTTTCTTTGTTTTATTTAATTTAAAATTAATAAAATTATGTGGATTTCATGATTACTTTTACCATTATTTTAATGGAATATATTCTAATAATCAATTAGAAAATTATATTTTATTATTAATATATTTATAAAATTATTTTTAAATCAATAATGTCTTTTCACTCACGTAAGGAGTAAAAAATTTCAAGTTCAAATTATTTCAATTATAAATATTTTCACTAATTTAGTAAGTGAAAGATTCTTCCTTGTTAATAGTTAATAATGTTATTTTGACCATTAAGTCTCCTAATAAATTAAAAAAAATATTTTTTAAATAAATACATATAAATAATTAAGTAATTAAAAATTTATATTTTATCTTTGCTAAATTTATTTTTTAATAAATATATATGATAATGATACATTTAAAAATACTTTCATATTTTATTTATTAAATATTTAATGCTTTTAGAATATGGATAAAAAAGAAAAAAAATATTTTTTTTATGTTTATATGATTTGACTGGATGTACTTTTTAGAAATAAATTTTTAAATAGAATATATATAATTTTTTATTTTGGAGAGATAAAAAATATATATTATTTTTATTAATATTTTTTTATATTTGCAAGATTTAATTGGATATATTTTTTTAAAAATAGATTTTTAAATATTGAAAATTTTAATTTAAAAATATATATAATATTTTATTAATATATTATATATTTATATACATTAAAATATTTTTTAAGTGAGTTTTAAAAGAGTTTTAATTTTAATAATATATTTTTATTTTATTTTTTATTACTGAAAATTAGTATAATTCAAAATATAAATAGAGTCAATATCTAAAGTGTATTTCTTTATATTCTACATCTATATTGAATTTGAATTTCATAATTGAATAATAAAAATTAGGATTTATAAAATTTAAAATTAATTGAATTTGAAAGCAAAAATTAATTGATAATTCTGGATGTGATCCTTATGAATAAGAAAATATTTGCTGGCTTTTTGCATTTTAAAATTAGTTTAATAATTCGTTTTTACTTTTTTACTTTTTTTAATTTCTAATTTTATTTTATTTATTTAATTACAAGAAAAATGATTCACAAAAAGGGAGCATATTCAAATTAAAGCTTATGTTGGAGAAGGGAACATATTTACAAAATGAAGTTTTTCAAGAAATTAACATAAAAATAATGACTCCACAATGCTCAAATAAATAATTATTATCTCACACATTTTGTTTTGTTGATATATTTAATTTGTCAATTCTCATATCTAAATGAATATATCTTTTGAATAGAATTAAACTTTAGATTGTCCAATATCTTGATTTAATCTATACTATAAATAAATGTGGAAATAGAGGATGAAATAATAAAATTTTCGATATCGTACTCAATAAAATTTAAAATATCTTAAAATAGTTTTAATCATAATTAATTTTAAAATTATATTTTATATTAGTAAGTGTTTGAAGGAGAGGTTCGACACTCTTCTCTATTAGGTGAAGTCAAGGATTTCATCTTCATGAATGAAGTAAATACTCACTGGGAATACTTTATATCTTCTTGGATCAATTTGGTACGAGTATGATATAGTTTTAGTGCAATGGGCTCGAAATACATTTGCTTAAGACAAAAAAAAAATTATATTATATTTTATTATTTGATTTGATATAATTTTTAAATATAATTTTTTAAATAAATAAATACATATAATGAAAAAAAAGTATTTCTTTTTTATATGATTATAGACAAAATTATAGATTTATTTGAAAATGATATAATGTTTCTTTTAATGGGCTCGGATTACATTTGGTTAATTACAAAAAAAGAAATATTATATTATATTTTATTATTTAATTGAATATAATTTTTAAAAATTATTTTTAAAATAAATTAATATATATAATGAAAAAAAAGTATTTATTTTTTTATATGATTGTAGAAAAAATTATAGATTTAGTTGAAAATGATAACGTTTCTTTTGTGTAATATTTTTTTATTACTTAGTTAATTTATTTATTTTAAATTTACAATTTTGAACAATAGAGAAATAAGATACTTAAATAAACTTATTAACTGATCAATATTATATCCTAACATGATTTGCTTTATAATTTTTATTTATTGATTTGATTTCTTTTCATCAAAATTAAATCATAGCATTTTCAAGATTATTTTTTAAAATTAAAATTGATAATTTTTTAATGTAATTTATTTTTTATTATACGTTGAGTTTTTAAAAGAGTTTTATTCGGAATAAAAAACTTATTATTTTTTATTTTTTTTATTATTAAATTAATTTGCAATCACTATTACTTTAATTTAGTAAGAGGCTTATATATCTCTCTTGTAATAAATAGATGACCTCCTGATTAAGTATTTTTAATTTTCTTGATATTTTTCTTTTTTATCTTAAATATATTTGATTTGAAAGAAAATAATGTTTATGAAATTGAAAAAAAACTAGAACTATATATTTTTATTTTGAGTCATTTTTTGGATTTCAAGAGTTTAAGTGTATGTTTATATTCATTTATGTAGAACAATGGGTAAATAATAATACTATCATGGTGGACAAAATAATTATTATTATTAATTTATATCATCCTTTCATTTCATTTCTTTTACCTACCAGTAAAAAATAATTTATTTATTAATTTTCATTATAGCTGTTGTATAGATATTGATTTAGGATTTAGGATTTAGGGTAAGAGTTGATAATTGAATGATAAATTGATTTTCTTTTTGAACACCTATTAGAATTTTAAGAATATGCATTTGTAAATTAAAGACTGAAGAATTAAATATAGAGATTTAATTGAACTTTATTTGAGACCATTTTATTATATAAAAATAGAATCAAGTATATAAAATTAGTATTACAAGTAGCTTATACGATAAAATCTAATACAAATTAAGTAATTATATTTATTTTAATTTAAACAAAAACTTAGCTTATGTTTTAATAATATGTAGATAAAAAATTAAAAGAATACAAAAAATAAAAATATAAAGAGTACTGTCAATGTGCAACGCACATCATAAAAAAACGATTTATATGATAAAAGAAGCTATACAAACTAGAAATAATATAAATGAAATATAAATTATAAATCATCAATTACAGTGTGCATTAATAAGAAATCCAAGCAAAGCATGAGCCTTCGCATATAGTATATTATATATTTTCTGTTCAACTTAAATTTTGAAAATTTGAAGTATAAAAAAAAAAATTATTTTAATAAAAAATAATTTATTTTAAATATAACAAATTTTAGGATTAAGTAATTCCTAAAAATTAAAAATAAAAAAATTTAAATAAATTTTGGGACATTGTTAAAATTAAAAGAATAAGAATTGATTAAAATTGTGAATATGGCTAAAATTTAGGATTTTTTTAATAATTCGACATTTTTTTCTAATATAGAGTGGTGATGTGGTACTAATTGTGTCAAACGGAACTTTAATATCCACTATGTATAACAAATATATAATAGAATCATTTAAAAAATAGATATTACCCTATTTTTATAATATTTATCATATTTAATTTGAAAAAATAATTGATTTTAAAATATTGATCATATTTATAGTTCTAGTTCAAAGAATATAAATATTTTTTTTATATTTATTTTTTATATATGATCAATAATTATTATTTTAATTTAATAATTTTCTTATAAAATTAATATTAAATTAAAAATAATATAATCAATTTATTCAATAATTTATTATAATTTAAATAAATTTAAATATTTTACTTAAAAATTTTTAATATAATAAACATTATAGAACTCAGGTTGTATATAATAAAATAAATAAAAATTTTATTATAACAATTGCTAAAATAAAAAAAAAAAACCGATTAAAATTGCAAAAACAACCAACATTCAGCTTACACTTTCATTTAGCCAAATTGAAAACAGTAACTTTATGGTAATGGCATAAATTGTGAAATGAAGCAAAAACTATGGCCAGTTTCTTCAATCCATCCTTGTGAAAATAGATACCAGTTTTGCAAGGAAGAATATGCACTTGTTGTAACTTAAATGAGAGCACGGTGAAAGAATCTGAAAAACCCTAATACGGTACCGTTGAACAACGTTAATTTATTGATGTATAGAGGCGGGAACAACAATTCCTTCCGGCCGTCGATAAGCATACCGGCGGCATCAGCAATGCTGAGTGCAACGGAGGAGATGTCGCCGTCAGTGTCAAGAGAAAGGGTCTCACAGCAGCAACAGCTACAGTGGACGGAACAAGAGACGAAGGACTTGATTGGGATTCGAGGGGAGCTGGAGAAAGATTTCACTGTTGCAAAGAGGAATAAGGCGCTTTGGGAGACTGTAAGCGCCAAAATGAGAGAAAGAGGATACCGCAGGACTCCTGAACAGTGCAAATGTAAGTGGAAGAATCTCGTCAACCGTTACAAGGTATCATCTCTTTTTTATTCCTTTTGATTATGGCTAGAATTGTTTTTCAAAATTTTTGGTATGTTGAGGCTATATATATTTCCAATGAAATATATGCAGAAGATTGTATACATATGATGCTCGTAACCCAAATGCAATTTATCTCAAGATTCCTAAATAGCATAAGCTCTTTTCATATGTAATAAAACGGTGGAATAAAAAAAATTGAAGTTGCATTTGATGATGAACTCAGAAATCTTATATTTAGAAAGTGTAAACATATATATGATTCCATAAGGTTTTTCCATAATTGGGTTGATTCATTGAATGAAAAGTTGAAAACTAACTTTTATGCAAATCACAACTTGTTCAACTTGAAATAAATTTCCCTTGTGCTCTTTAACATATGGATTAGTCACTACTGCGCCAAGAACTTTATAGATGAGTCTTCACTACTATTACTTTCACTATGGTTTATCATCTTTTTCTAATCCTTGTTATGCACGTAAACATACTTAACTGATATTCTAGTACACCATCCCTAAGCCCCTTTAATCATTATACTATCAAACATTACCAGTATAGCTTTTTACCTCAAAATTTTTTGCTCAGTAACAAATGACCGTCGGTTATCTTTCGCTGTAGAATAGAAATCATTATGAACATGTTTTATGTAACAAGCCAGAAGGGGTTCCTACAATTGGTAGCAACCTTAAGAGAGTGGGTTATATTGACAGCACGGGTAGGGGAGCTAGATAAAAGCTGCAAATGACGTTTTAGAGCAAGAAAATCTAGGGGTTGGGATGCTGCACAGTCCAATTTCATTTCATTCACTAGAGTAGTGTTATGCAATGCATTGAGTGGCTGAAGGTTTACTTTGAGGCCAAAAATATCATGGATCATTGTGTTGTTAGTTACATACATAGAAGCATTTATAACATTCTGGCATGCCATAAGACTTGGAGAGATGAAGTGGTTGATGTTCCTGATATGTGAATGATTACCCAAGTATTTAGTATTTGTTGTTGCTCAATAAAATACTTGGGTATCATTTAAATAGCAAGATTGTTTCATTTAATAATTTTGGTTGCTTATAGACTACCGATTTTTGCGAATCTTAGTCACTTGTTGGTAGCTAACTAGCATTGAAGCTTACAAACCAATAGTTGAAATAGCAAATTCTTCATTTTGTGTTAAAGGTAAGTCCAACTTATTAAAAGGTCAAATTATTAAACGAAATTTAATAGAATTTGACTAGTTGCTTCTAGGCCCCAGATTTGACATCTCATTTTACCAACATTGGTTGGGACTTCTACTCTATTAACCAAAGGCCTTGGGTTCAAGCTTTGGTATGGAAATTGATGTGTTGGGAGAATAGCCTAGCCTAGTACTCGATCCGAATATAGTTGGAGTCCTATGGGCTTTCGGATACTGGTGGTTATACACTGGAAAAAGTTTGTGACATTGTCTCTTTAGGGGTTATCTTCCTGTGGTTTATTTGCTGCCATAGTTGTTAGTCTCCTACCTCAACTTCTCAGTTGCACTAGCTTTAAGCAATTTTGTAATTCAGTATGGAATATATAATGTTGTTATTGTATTTCATCAAATAGGGTAACATATTTATATACAAGATATTATAAACCTATTAGGATTCTAACTCTTAGTAGAACTCTTATTTATATCTAATCCTTTACACTCCCCCTCAAGTTGGAGCATAGATATTAATCATGCCCAACTTGTTACAAGGATATTCAACCTGAGGTCCATTTAGAGCTTTTGTAAAGATTTTTCCTAATTGTTTACTCGTTTTAACGTGCCCTGTAGAGATAATACCATGTTGTTTATTTTCACGAATGAAATGACAATCAATCTTAATATGTTTTGTTCGTTCATGGAACATTGGATTTGATGCAATGTGAAGAGCAACTTGATTATCACACCATAATTTTGCAGGCAAGGACGACTTGAAGCCAATTTCCTCTAACAACTGACGAATCCAAATTAATTCACAAGTAGATTGGGCCATAGCTCGATATTCTGTTTTAGCACTCGATCGTGAGATTACATTTTGTTTCTTACTTCTCTACGATATCAAGTTTTCTCCCACAAAGACACAATATCCTGAAGTTGACCTTTTATCAATCTTCGAACCTGCCCAATCCGCATCTGAAAAACACTCAATGTCCAAATGCCCATGATTACTATATAGCAAGCCACGACCCGGATTACCTTTCAAGTAGCACAAAATTTGTCCTAAAACTTCCCGATGGATAACAGTAGGAGAAGACATAAATTGGCTTAACATGCTTACAGAGTAAGCAATATCTAGACGTGTTACTGTAAGGTAATTCAATTTGCCCACCAATCTTCTATACTTTTCAGGATCATCAAATAGCTCACCATCAGTTGAAAGTTGCAAATTAGGAGTTATTGGAGCACTGCATGGCTTGGCACCCAGCTTTCCAGTTTCCTTTAGTAAGTCAAGGACATACTTCCTTTGAGATAAGAAGATGCCTCTCTTACACCTAGACACTTTAATACCCAAAAAATACTTCAATGACCCTAAGTCTTTTGTTTGAAACTGAGTCTGGAGAAACGACTTGAGTGATGTAATGCCAACTGTATCACTTCCTGTAATAACAATATCATCAACATAAACTACAAGTAGAATCAAACCAGTCTTAACCCTTCTGAAAAATACAGAATGATCAAAAGTACTCTTCTGCATGCCAAATTTACATTGCATAATCTACCAAACCAAGCTCGAGGACTCTGTTTTAAGCCATAAAGAGATTTGCGAAGTTTACACACTTTACCCGACTCCCCCTGAGCAACAAAGCCTGGCGGTTGCTTCATGTAAACTTCCTCTTGAAGATCCCCATGAGGAAAAGCATTCTTAACATCCAGTTGATGTAAAGGCCAAGCAAAAGTAGCTGCTAAGGAAATAAACAAACGAACAGAAGACATTTTGGCAACAGGAGAAAAAGTGTCAGAGTAATCAAGGCCATAGATTTGAGAATAGCCCTTAGCAACTAGGCGAGCTTTGAGACGAGCAACGGACCCATCGGGATTCATTTTAATGGTAAAAACCCATTTACACCCAATAGCTTTCTTACCTGCCAGGAGAGGCACAAGATTCTAGGTACCATTAGTATCTAAGGCAACCATCTCCTCTTTCATTGCTGCACACCAATCAGGATGGGATAAAGCTTGAACAACAGTTTTAGGAGTAGAAACAGTGTCTAGGTTACTGACAAAACGAGAGAAAGCAGATAGATGATCATAATGGACAAAAGAAGAAATAGGACAAACACACTGTCATTTACCTTTTCGAAGAGCAATGGGAAGGTCAAGGTCCGTCTGAGGAATGGATGGTACAGGCTCAAGTTGAGTAGAGATAATCGGATCTTTTGGTGAAGCGACTGGTGGGGGAAGTGAGTCAAGGGTCCCTGGTCTTCTGGAATAAACCTGTTCAAAACGAGGGCGAGCAGATGCAGGTGCAGGAGCAGGAATAGGAGCAGTAGATGCTGTAGCAGGAGTAGGTGCAAGATCAAGAATAGGAGTAGGAGTAGAAGAGATCAAGAATAGGAGTAGGAGTAGAAGAGCTAGGAAAGTGCTGGATAGTGTAGACTAGAAGCTCATCATCCTTCCCCTCACTCTTATATATAGAAGAAGGAAAAAATGGAGTAGTCTCAAAGAATGTGACATCTACAGAAACAAGATATCGGTCAAGATCGGGAGAGAAACTGTTGATTTTATGTGGAATAAGAGAGCTTTTCTTTTCTTTCATAAAATAAGATACAATTCACCCTTATTTATAGGTGTAGGCTATTTCCAAAATACCTAAACTACCCTTTACCCTAAACTATACTACTTATACATTCAGTAATATATCACAACACTCCCCCTCAAGTTGGCGTATAGATATTGAGCAAGCCTAACTTGCATACTAAGTTATGGAAGATTCTGCTACTTAATCCTTTAATGAAGACATCTGCCAGTTGATTATCTGAGGTTACATGAGAAAGCCTTAAGACACTTTGATTGATCTTCTCTTTTATGAAATGTCTATCGCTTTCTATGTGTTTTGTTCTGTCATGCTGAACCGGATTTTGAGCAATACTAATAGTTGCCTTGTTGTCACAGAATAAGGTTGAAGCTCCAAACTTTGAAAGCTTCAATTCTTCCAATAGCTTTTTCACCCACAACATTTCACAAACTCCTAAGGCCATGGCTCTATACTCAGCTTCTGCACTTGAACGAGCTACTACATTCTGCTTTTTACTCCTCCAAGTAACCAAATTTCCTCCA
>CANUEP010067403.1:0-31634 GCA_947857235.1 Jatropha podagrica | reverse complement strand
ATCCAAAATATTTGGATTTAATTAGCACATTTTCGGTGTTTGATATATTTTATGATTTGAATATTTGTTTTTAAAAGGTGTTGTGTTTTATTGCTTGGTTACCTTAAATTATAATTATTTAGCACCACTGAGTCTTCCACTCAGCACGTTGATTTTTATCACGCGCAAGTTGTGAACAGTGGATGCTACCTGAAAATCGGAGGTGAAGCATCAGAGAGTAGTTTTTATTTTTGAGTAGGATATGCATAGAGATGTGGAATATGTCATGTACAGACTTATTATAAATAATGTTGGAGTTGTAAATATTGAGATTATATTTAATGAAATCGGCGGCCGATTAGTTATTAATTCTTGATTTTATGTGTGGTGAATGATTAATGATGTATATATTCTTGAAATGAATGGATTATAATATTGATGAGAGAACATAAGTAAAATGGATGCATATTTAGAAGTGCTTGTGCCATTTTGTATTAAATTGGAGTTTTAGGGTATAAAGAAATTATACTAAAAGTGTGCATATATTCTTTGTGTGGCAAGTTAATTTTCAAGGGAAGCTTTTGCGAAATTTTATTTTATTCTTAAATTTTATTTTCCATAAGATTTTCCCTAAAATCTATATTTTATATTTTAATTGCTTGCCTCACTAAGGAAATATAACTACTTCTAATGTGTATTTTGGAGTTAATTAGGAGAACAAGTGGGTGTTTCGGCACTGAATGTGGCATCCGCCGTCTAGTTCTCCGGGATTAGGTGGTGGGTTTTACACTTGTTGTACATCAAAATATTTAAAAGGCAAATTTAATTTCGATAGAAAAATATTTAATGGATTCGAAAGAAAAAGTATTAGTACCCTAAATAATGAATTTTATTCACAATGCATTATTTTAAAGATATTCATTGAAATAGATATCATATGAAGATAATGATTGAAATAAATATGGTTGTAAACCAGAATTTTACAAATCTAAGTACTTTATTATTTAGTATGATCAGTTGAACCATCCCGATCAATAATAATGAGAAAGAAAAATTTAATCATTATATGGATATTTTTTGAAGAGCTAGAAATTTCTTCAACTTGAATGAATTTTTCATGCTTAGTTTCTTCTCAAAGAAAATTAATTATTGAGAAATCATTAAGTATAGTTCAGAAAAACTATTTGCATTTTCTGAAATAATAAAGTGAGATTATTACTGAATTCATCCATCATATGGAATTTTTGTGTATGCATCTAAAAGATAGTTATATGATTATTAACTTGCAACTTGAAATTTGTAAGATTATTTGTACAAATAACTTGATTAAGCACATAGTTTTCAAATTATATTATTATGACAATTTATCTAGGGAATGATAGTGAATTTACACATTAGGGCGTTAATAATTATGGCATGTACTAATTGAAATAATTTTAGGGCAACTTGTTGCTTTTGTTTATGCTAAAAATGATTGAGTATAATTATTTATTAAATGATTGCAATTAATTGCAAGAGAATTATTTATGAGAATAAAGCTCTTTATTTTTATAGAGAGACATGCTATTACATGGAATCGTATTTACTCACATTAGATTAATAAATTATTATATGTTCTCCTTTTATAATTGATTTTGGATTAGAAACCAAATATTACCTATCGAAAAATTTTTAAATGTACACTATATGTTCTTTGCTCCATCACAATACACTAAGATGAGTCCTTAAAAGGAAGTTAAAAATGTTGGCTCAAGGTTTATTTCTCCTCTTGATTTTGATGATTATTTTAAACTAATTAAATTTATACATTATTTTTGTGCTAAAGATATTTTATGTAGAAATTATTATTGAAGATTAATTGAAGAGATTATTTTCCTACAACCAAGACATTTATTTAAGACCATGAAGACTATGAAAGAATTATTTTTGGTTGGTATTATTGTGTGTCTTAGGAAATTAATGTAGGATTGAGAATAAATAATGTTATGAGCACAAATTAACTTTTTCTCTCTCTAAAAAATTATTTTAAATAAATAAATTGAGAGAAAAATGACTAAGTGATTGTCTCCACGATTTTCCATTCAAAATATTTTTGGAGTAAAGATATTGGCGGCTATTTAATGAGATTCTGATCAGCTGTTGTGTTTTTGAACACAACTGACAGAATTCTATTATAGCTGTTGGCTTTCTAATCTTAAAGGCAAACTCATATTTTGATGCAACAACCCTTTTCATTAATACTGGCAGTTGTGCATGTTTAAACTAAGGGACAAGTTCATTAAATACTCTCCATGCACTGTCTTGTTTTAGCCAAAACGTGACAGATGCTGTAAATGCTTTTATTTCTAAACGTTATTAAAGTGAATCTGTCACTTCTTTATAAAACTTTTTCTGATTCTTCTTGTTAACGTTGGACAAAAGGAAGAGCCATTATTCAAGCTTTCAAAATATCTCTAAGATCTCTCTTTAATCCCCTTAGTCTTTCTTTTTGTCGTTTGTTCTTCAAGAGATATCATCCAAGTGAAAAGAGTTTTATTTTTCAACTCTTTTTAAAGAATAGATAAGTGTTTCTAATTTCAAATCTGTTTTTTGTTCTTCCATACTTATAATTGCATTTCTCTCTTTTCATATAGATTTTTGTAATCTGTTGTGGTTAGAGATCTTTAAAAGAAATATACTTGTGTAATAGCTTAGTTGCGAAGCTAGGGTGTTATAGGTTTTCAAGCAACCTTCTCCTTGATTGAGATTCTAAAGTCTTGATTTGAGTTTTTTTATCTCTGTAAAATAGAAAAGGGTAGAGGTTAGCTAGAACCTGTGAAATCTAGTGGGTTAAAGTTAAATTTAGATATTAAATCTATTTCCTTGTAATTGTTAGTTTGTCTCTTACCCTTGAAAAGAGATAACATAGTAGAGGATCTCAAGATGCGTTTCGGGGAGTGGATGTAGGCGAGTTAGTACCGAACCATTATAAATCTCTGTGTCTATCTTCTTTTATTTTTTGAAGTTTTTGCTCGATTATTTTCTGTTTATACAAGTATTTATATTTTCAGAAATGCAAAGTTGCTTGATGTTCTGTTTCTAATCGTGAACAAGTTCTATCTCTATAGAAAATTAGAACTCTGGATTTCTGCATCATAATCTTCTGAAGTTCTAATTTGTTGTTCAATATTCATTTCAATTCAAAATTTGGGGTTTAATCCATTTTCTAATTTTACAAGAAGCTTTGTGAAGAAGTTCTAAACACAAGTACTTCACTTCGCAAAGTCTTTCTAAACTTGCATTAGCTTTGTAATGCTATTCTAAACTTGATAACTTTACTTCATTGAGTTGTTATAATCTTACAAGAAGGCTTGTGAATCAATTTTAAAATCAATTACTGTATTTCATATAGTCATTCTAATCTTGGAACTGTGTTGTAAGAGTATTCTAAATTGAATATCTATTTCTTACAAATACATTCTAATTCCGCTGCAAATAGAATTCTAATATGGTGTTTTTCAAAGCAAAATTTTTAGAAAACCCAATTCACTCCTCTCTTGGGTTGTGCCATACCTATAAATGAGACCCACATATATGTCAAGTATGATCTATGATTAAAGATTTAGAATTTTCAAATCAAAAAGTTATATATGTCAAATTTATTAATTGTTATGGATCCCGATATTAGGAGAGAGAAAATAAACAGCTAGAAAAATAAATTATTTGAAAAAGAAATCATCAGTATTATATCTTGATCCTCATACAAGGCAACATGATTTAAAAAAAGTTTAAAAGATAATTTTTTTTATAAAATATTATAATTTAGTTGCTAGATATATTTACTAATCTAGAAAGAGACAAATAAATCTCATAAAATAACTACAAATGTTCCTATTAAAATTAAAGTCATTGAAGGACAAAATGCTTATGCTAATGAGTCTAGGGCATGCCTTAAGCATGAAAGACCAATTGGTTCCTAGAATAAAAATCTTGGAAACAGATAGCAAATATTCAAAATGGTCAAGCTCTAAAAAACAAACTATGAAAGAAGTTCTGGATATGAATAATAAATTTTTAGAACTCAAGTACTTAAAATAATTGAAAATGATGAGATCTCAATAAATTATATCTTGTCCAAAAAAAGGTTTAACTTGATATAAAACATAATCATCGACGATGTTTTTGTATATAATATAGTGCTTGAAATTGTGAAAAATAATGAGAATCTTAAGTGCTGTCCATTGGGGAACATAGACATAGAATTAATTAGTTAAAATAGAATGACACATGTGTTATTTAATTTACTTAAAAGGTAAAATTTTGAAGTTTTATTCTGGACGTCAAGAGATGTCAAGCTGGTGGAATACAAATATATATTTGTGAAAAATTGAAATGAGGTCATGATATATAAAGCAAATTTATTGCATAATTTTTCGCAAAGAACTAATATTGATTATGAGGATAAATATTCTCATATCACAGGTGCAATTATAATTTGATATTTGATTAGCATGACAATTCATGTAAGCTCAAAATGTGTCTAATGAATTAGTGACTATTTATTTATATGATTACGTTGATGCAGATATCTATATGAAAATGTCACAACTTATCCCATGATAAGTTGTGGTATGCCGACCATAATATGCTTATTAAGCACTTACTTTGCATAACAATTCAATAAACATAATAGAAGGAACTTAAATAATATAATTTCAAAATAAATCTTCATTAGCTAATTTATTTTCAAAATATTACTCAGATTTGCAAATATCTATTCGTTCGTCGCAAATGGTTCCATAACCTATAGGCCTAATTAAAATACAATCATATATTGGATCACTCTCACTTTCATATATAAATAAGAATAAGAGTGAGTTACTTTAAGTAGTAATAAACACACACACAAACACACACACACACACACACACACACACATATATAAATATAGATACATACACACACACACTTTCATATATAAATGAGAATAAGAGTAAGTTACTTTAAGTAACAATAAAAGTATATATATATTGAAATGCAGTCACATACTAGATCGATCTCACTTTCATATGTAAATAATAATAAAAGGATATATATATATATATATATATATATTTGCATTGAGAGTTTACATAAACTTTAATTATATATGTCTACTCATATATATATATATATATATGACTGTTCTGTTAATATTCTATACATCATACAAGATCTCAAAAATGAATTATATGTAATAGCTACAGTAGTGGCTCTTACATTTACAATGATTAAAAAGGAATCCTGCAATTAGCAGGACTCACTCTCTTGTTTTCTCCTTTCCTTTCCCTTCAATAGTATAAAAAGGCATGGAGTCACCCTTTAGGTTGATCCTGGGTTTTTCTCACAATAAGACTCGAAATCGGCGCTTAAAACACCAAGAAGAAAAGAAAAAAGATGAGGAAATGAGTTAAAGGCTCTCAGGTATCACCTTTTGAAGATTTACTCAAAGTTTTATGCAAAAAAGGATGAAGAGACCCAAAAGCTAGGTTCTTAATCTAAGGATGTGAGGTTCATGTTTAATGAATGTGTTTTTAGGATTTCTAATAGATCCATGAAAGTTTTATGATTAAGAATCAATGAGTCTCATCTTTGAACAAAGGAAAAACACAAGTTTCCCTTGGTTTCTCAGTTAAGTTTTCAAAAATCAAGAGTTTCCCCACGTGTGTATAAATACTCCACTTTGGCATACCCCCCAATGCCTATTTATAGGCGAATGGGGGAGTGTGTGGCCCTATTTTAGGGCTTACATGGAAAAATGTCACTGGTGACCCCTGAAATAAGGGTGGCGTCATTTTTATAAAATTTTTGAATCGGGTGGCACAAAAAATGAGGTGGTGCAATAAGTAGCCAATTTCATCGTGAAATGCTCGAAAATCAAGAGAGTAAAAATGGTTAAAATCTAGTTTCATCTATAATCTTAGTTGTGGACCATTGATCCAAGAACCGGGGCATCAGGAATCCTGATCCAAACTTATACGAAAAACGATTTATCATCATTGAGCATTTAGGGGTAAAATTTGAGCGTTTACACTTTATCTATATTTCTAATTCCTTCAACCCATTTGTCCTGAAATTTTTACAGCATCTTCCTCACATCTCAAGGTACTCCCATATAAAATTTCATCAATTTTAGAGCTCATTTGCGTAGCCAAATAACCTAATGAGCAGTCTACATTCATTTAACTATAACTCCATTTCTCTTCGTTCATTTTTGGAGTTCATTTATCTATTTAACTAATCAATCTTTGTGACTGAATTTTCAGGCAGCTCAATATAATAACCCTTCAATGAATTAACCTTTATTATCTCCTTCCATCAATAATGAAATTCATTCCCATAACCTTCATTTGTTCATCTTATATTATCATTAGACTACATAATCAGCCACTAAGAATAATCCCTTCAAGGTCACACAACTTGACCAAATCATTAACGAAACCAATTCGTAGGTTTTCTTCCTTATTTTCTAATTTCAAATATAAATTCATCATAAAACTAATTCAATCAACTTATTATCCTCTTTAATTCTAATTAAAATCATTTAATTATAAAACCCCTAAATTACATACTCAATCTTAACCTTAGTTACTAAAACCATATGTTATTATGAATTAAACCATATAATCATGAAATACAAGAATAATCACTAACCTTTTGCTCTATCATGCTTGTTTCAACCTCAAATCAACTTCTCCTTCTTTAAACTAAACTTAAAATTCTCTTCTCTCACTCTTTGTTGCTCATCCGAATACTAAGAAGAAAGGAAAAGAAGAGAGATAACTATAGTTTAGAACGGGAAAGAAAGAACAAAGTTTTTGGCCAGTTATAGAGTAAAAGAAAATGAAGAGGCCCACTTATATAGTAAAAGAAAATGAAAAGGTGGCTCTTGTCTTTAATGTTTTTAAAGTTACATAATAATCATAAGCTTTATTATAATTTCCCTCCTTATCCCGCTTCACCAAATATCAATTCCTTTTAATTGTTTTCCTTTTTTTCTCTTAATTCTTTGCCTTTAATCATTCTTTAAGTGTTAATAATTCAATTATACTAATTAAATCCTTAATCAAACACCAGAAATTTAAACCTTAATTGTTTTGAGTACTAAATCAAAATTCTTGATTGAGGAGTTTCACGTGTTAGCTTCCCATCACCATGACTCAGGCTCATTTAACCTTAATCTAATTTAATTTGTATGGCATAATTTAACCTTAATTTATATTATAACTTATAATTAGTACATATTAAGATTAAAATAATCCTAATTATTCTAGCTATTCAAATAATTTTAATTACAAGATAACTAGAATTTCTAGAACTACCAAATCGAGGATATTACAACTCTCCCCTCCTTAAAGAAATTTTATCCTAAAATTTTCCTATCATAGTTCTTTGAAGTTGTGGGTTTTGTCCCCTCATATCATCCTCACATTCTCAAGTAGCTTTTTCCCTTGGGTGACTTCTCCATAAAATCTTAACCAAAGGAATCATTTTATTCCGGAGTTGCTTAGTTTCTCTAACTAAGATAGGCATTGGTTCTTCATCATACGTGAGGTTAGGATTAACTTCAATTGACTCTAAAGGTAATACATGAGACGGTAATGATCTACACCTCGGTAGCATAGAAACATGAAAAACATTATGAATCTTATCTAGCTATGGAGGTAAAGCTAATCTATATGCCAATGGACCATTTTTCTTTAGTACTTCATAAGGTCCTATAAAGCGAGGACTCTGTTTTCCTTTTCCTCCAAATCTCGTAACTCGTTTCCATATAGAAACCTTAAGAAATACTTTATCACCCACACTATATTCTATATCTCTTCTTTTCAAATCCAGATAGGATTTTTGTCTATCAGCAATTACTTTCAATCTTTCTTTAATTACTTTGATCTTCTCTTCTATTTTCTAAATAATCTCAAGATCTAGCAATTGCCTTTCACCCACTTCATCCCAGTATAAAGATGTTCTACACTTTCTACCATATAATGCTTCATATGGAGGCATTTTAATGCTTGTATGGTAGTTGTTATTATAAGCAAATTCCATTAAAGGTAGTAATAGTAAAAGGATTTGAATCGAACAAACCGAATAAGCCAAAGTCCAAATCGCTTAAGAGACTGAGTAGTTAGCCAAAGCCCGAACAATATCTAAATCTCATTTAAACAAGTGTCACATTCAATGTAACATTCAATTGAACAGAGTCATTAAAAGTTATTAATGGCTGAGATTCTTGTTTGGCTTTCATGATTAAAATTCTTTCCATAAAGGTTATTTGGTTAGTTATAGTCTAAATTGTACTATAATAGCTGTATGAGAATAGGAAAAAGATCATCTAATGTCTAGATTAATAGCAACAAACACATTTCTTCAGCACTTTCTCAATTTACTCTCATCAAATTGGTGCAGTGAGTGTGGATCAAACACGCGACCTTCACATTGAAATGGCACCCCCAAGATCTCATAATTTGCTTACTGAAGCTCCAAGCCCAGGTTTTGGGTCTTCTCCAGAATTATTTCTCACCCATTCTTCTATCTCGGATCTAGAATTATTTTGCATTTATTTTGGTTAGATTCATGCAAACTTAACCTCCTCCACAACCTGAACCCCAACAGCTTAACTATTAATTCAAAGTGGGAAGCAAGTTGTTCAAGTGGAAGGAGAAGAACACATGAATCTTATAGATGAAACAAAATCCTCCTAAAAGACTACTGCGACTTCTCAGGATAAAAGTGTGGAACACATGACCAGAAGGGCAAGTGATGAAAGCTTCCAGACTAGAATCAGGGAGATCCTGAAGGAGTACAGGGTTACTAGAGATAAGAGCAATTATGAGCTTAGAAATAGTTCCCTATTATCAAATGAAGTGTTGGCTGTACCTTTCCCGTCCAAGTTCAAGATGCCCAATTTGGAAGCATATGATGGCAAACCATATCCGAGGAGTTATCATGCCAATTTCAGAATGATAATGCATATCCAGACAACAATAAATGCATTATTATGTTAAGCATTTCCTATGACCTTAAAAGGTCCTGCACAAGAGTGGTACTAAATGCTAAGACGGGTTCAATATCATCCTTTACTTAGCTAGCCTCAACATTTAAAGCGCATTCTATTATGTGCATCCTGAGTAAAAGGATCTCCTCGGACCTTATTGATTTAAAGAGGGAGGATGGCTGTAACAGTCCATTTTTTCGTATCATTTTTTAGTGTCAGTAATAGTGATTTACCAATCTGTGAATAGTACCGTCGGTGCGGGACTTGGTATTATTTCGGTCCGAAAAAATTACTATATATGTTTAATATTTTATTTAATATTTTTGGAGCATGTTTGCATGATTTAGGTGGGTAGAAAATATTTCATAAATATTTTTAGAGAATTAAGGTATTTAATGGATGGTGTTTTCTATGCTTGAAAGGGGTATACCAGTTGGTGATGCCACTGGTGGTGTTTAGGGTTCTGATGTAGAGCACGCCTCAGCTGTGAGCCAGGCTATTGTGGGTCCTGCAGGGCCTAATCAGGATGATTTTGTCTTGCAGTTAGTTGCTGCCTTGAGGCAGGTTGTGGGAGCTGTTCCCCAGGCTATAGCCGCACCAGCCCCTATTCCAGTTCGCCCCTCGATAGAGAGACTGAGGAAGTATGGTGCTGTTGATTTTATAGGTCGGAAGGAATGTGCCTTCCGTAGAAGAGTTCTGGCTCTGAGCTACTGAGAGGATTTTAGAGTAGATGCAATGTAGTTCTCGAGACAGATTGATTTGTGCCACTTCCTTGCTGAAGGAAGTGGCCTATTTATGGTGGGATTCGGTAGTTAAGATAATTGAAACTGAGGATGTGACATGGGATTTCTTTTTATCTGAGTTTTGAGAGAAGTATGTAGGGGAGCTTTATGTAGATCAGCAGATAGCATAGTTCCTCAAGCTTAAGCAGGGTCGGATGACCATTTTCGAGTACGAGTGGGAGTTCCTACGGTTGAGTAGGTATGCTTCTAAGTTGATTTCTTTTGAGGCAGATAGGTGTAAGCAGTTCAAGAAGGAATTATTGGATGAGTATACGATGCACTTGACATCTCAACCTCATACCACAGTAGCTTCTTTGGTGAAGGTTGCTTTAGAGCTTGAGGCGATCCGCAATGAGAGGCAGGTTAGAGGTCAGAGGACCTAGCAGGGCAGTCAGTATAAGAGGGTTCAGGGTGCTACATTTGGATAGACTTCTAAAGTCTAGCCTAGTAGCAAGAGGTTTAGATGTGGATCACATATGGGGTTCAGATCAAGCTAGAGATTTGGTCAAGGTACATATTTGAGATCAGCTCCTCAAGTTACATTTGTTGCTCGGTGGGGGTGCCTCATGGTCAGATATTTTGATTTATATCCAGTGTTATAGGAGACATTCTAGGACATGCAGGAGAGCCACGGGCGCATGTTTTAGATGTGAATCCACTAAGCATATGATTAAGGATTGCCCGTTGGTAATGACTGGTTCTGTTCGCCAGGCTAGGACGCCAAGCTCCCTATGTCCAGAGGGGCAGAGGCAGAGGTCGTGGTGATGTACATGCTACTGGGAGTCAAAGGCCAATTTCCGAGACAATGGATAGACCAGAGGTTAGAGCATCGACGAGGGCTATGCTATCAGGACTAGGGAGGAGCAGGATACTTTGGATGTCATTGTAGGTACTTTCTCCATCTTTGACACTTTTGTACTTGCTTTGATTGATCTAGGCTCCACGCATTCATATATATGCATACATGTGGGTAGACTAGGTAGTATGCATGCTGACACATTAGAGCACAGCATTGAGGTCACTAGTCCTTTGGGTCAGAGTGTTGCAGTTGATTGTGTGTTTAGAGATTGCCCTATAGTCATTCATGGGCATGTGTTCCCAGGAGATTCGATAAAGTTGCCTTTCTGGGAATACGATGTGATTTTGGGCGTGGATTAACTGTCTAGGCATGGGGTGATTGTTGATTGTAGACGTAAGAGGACTTAAGAGAAGTGCTAGAATTGTGTTGTACTTCTTCATTCATCAGTTAACTTCTCTTATTGTAGCCATATAGGTACATTCTATTATGGCTCGATTCCAACGTTCGCAGTGCTAAAGGGCGGAGGACTTAAGAGAAGTGCTAAAAGCAAAATGAGCCAAACAAGCTCTTTCTAATGGTGATTACAAGGCCAAAGCCTAAGTTCCTAAGAGGTAAGCTCCTTTAATTCCAACACCTACTTAAAGAAGACCAATTAGAAGAAGAGGCTTATCAACTTTTGCTTGAAATTAAGCAAGCACAACTCAAGGCCATGACTCTCTTCCAAGGTGTGGAGGTGCATTTCACGCTCGCACGCAATAACCAACTGCCTTGTAGAAATTGGGCACTTTACTTTAGAGGATACTAAGCTATATCAAACCTCTTAGGTGTTGATTTTCAAGAGTTATAAATACCTAGTTAGGGCCAAAAGAACCATCAATGTAAAATGTCAACTTTTGGAAAGTTAATGAAAGTTAGTCTATTTTTAGCCAAATATTGTTAATGCGCAAAAGAGAAAAAAAGAAAATAAAATAAAATAAAAGGAAAAAAAATCTCAAATGTATATAAATAAAGAACCTTGCTCAAGTAATGTCATGCTTGAGGCAAAAAGAAAGGGATAAAAAAATAATAAGCAAAAGGTCATTACAAATATTTGGCTACAAAATAGGACACGTCTTGATACGTCAATTTTGAAGAGCCCTTCTCTGATTTTAGTCCCAAATAATCGTGATAAAACCATGATGGAATATATCATTAGTTGCATTTCACAACACTGTGTTGTGGACGACATTTTGTATGTTATACCATATGCATGCATCCTCGCATGCATGAATCATGTTGTCTTTTCTAACATTTATTTTATGTAGTCAAGATAGCGCCATGAAGGGAAAAAGCTCCTCAAGGAATTAGTTGGTTAAAACCAGACAATCACTAGGTTAGAGTAGAAGAACCTTCAACCCTCTCCGACTTTCCTGATTCAGTTCCTATCAGTTTTTAGGCTCCATCACTGAGATTGAGAACTTCCAAATTCAAGTAAATTTACCAATTTTGGCTTCTACCTCTATCAATAGTTGTGAGCCCCCTCCTAGGCGTCGTGGGCCGAACCCGCCGTGTGGAAGTCCGACCAGACGGTCCCTTTGATTGGTTCGTCACGGAAGAAACTAGAAAATGATGAGACTAGTCAAAACCCTGATGTGGTCCTTTCCCGATTAATTTTACTTAAGCCCTAGTTGATCTTAGTAGTTATTTGATTATCAATTTTACTAGTTCTAAGGCTCTGTTTAGCACTTAAGTGTTTTCTGGTTGGCTCTTTGGAGCGCTTTGACTATTTATGGTGTGTGAGAGTCGCCACCTTACTTTGTTTTTATTTTAGGGAAAATATAAGTTAAAAACCTCGTGTTTGACTCCTTTAATGTGTGCCACAATGGATAAAATGCACTAGCCTTGACTCATTAGGTTCGAAGACTAGGTTTCGGGTTTCATTGCGTGGATCAATAGTTTAGGTTCAAATTAAAAATCAAAAGCACTATTTTGCATGAATGTCAGATTATTGATGCATGGGCATATTCATAATGCATGTCAATATCTGGAATATAAAGCATTAAAAGTAAGCAATTGAAATAAAGGTATGTATTTTAGAGAGGAGCCTGACTCTAGCCTCGTTATCGAGGGGTTCTAGATCGTGCAACACATTCCCCTAAGTCCCAACTGGTCAGTTTAGTCGGGGGGTCACTACCTAGGATGAATCCGTAGGTATGCCTTCATACCTCATTTGTATGAGGATCAAGGGGCAAGAAGTTCTACCATCAGTTAGGATGGTAGGGCGTTGAAGGTGTCGCTTTTAAAGTGGGCTTACTCGTGTGCTGGCTGATTTCAGGCTTAGTTTTAAAAACTGGTTTTGTGGTTTTACTAGACGGACTAGGCTTAGTTTGTCGACGGACAAGGCTTAAAGCATGCATAGTGCCAGTTTGACTGGGCTTGACAGTTGATAAGGTGCCGCATGGATCGGGCTTAATTGATAAAGTTTGATTTGAGTAATTATACCCTCGTGACGCGGCCTGATTGCAGCTCCACGATGTGTTGTCGACCAAGGAGGTCGAGTCTTCCACCAATATAAGTTAAGATAGGGCGTGATGACCCATATCTTACTATTATAATATTGTTAAATGATGAATTATTAATCAATTGCTAGATTTGGTTAATAATTAATCACCTAACTAGTAGCTTTAGCCTAAGGAAGGTCAAAGTGTAAATGAAAGTCGAATGGATCGACTTTTAAAAATCGAGTCGGGCTTTAGACTCAACTATGGAAGATGAGCAAAGTCGGACTCTTCGTATTAGAACTGTAATAGAGAGTATAAGAATCATTGATGCTTGAGAAGCGCTCAATCAAGAAACAAGATGTGTGAAATAAGGGGGGGAAGTGTGCCTTTTATAAGCTAAAGGGTGTGGCTAAGTCAGCCATGTTGGCTCTGACAACCCCAAAAACGATACTGGAGATATGCTTTTTGTCATTGGCAGGGAGTCTCGGCAGCAGCCTGAACGACACCACCGCTGTGCTGGCCAGTGCCGATCAAGGCAAATCACCAGAATGCCCTTCCCCTTTGGTTTTTGGGTTTTTAGGCTTTCGAGAGTTCGTTTGTGGCCCAAATGACGTTCAATCGAGCTGATTCTCACGCCATTAGAACCGTGGCAAAATTTCCTTGATCCTGGTGTTGAAATCATGGTAAACAATAGTTTGGGTTAGACTTATGTTCCTATTTTGGATATGAGAAGATGGTTGAGAAGATAATGGTAGCTAACCTAGAGAAGCTCTTGTGGACAGATAAGGTTAAAGAGCATGTTCTAATAGAAGACGATGAGGCCAAGGGTGAATATGAGAGAAAAGAGCAAGTGCATGAAACTTGGCAAGATTTGAAATTCTTTACCAAGAAAGTACCCACAAAGAAAATCGAGCTCGAGCCAGTCGTTTTAGAAAAGTTTGAGAAGCTAGATAAGAAACTAGAGAAGCTTCATGTCTTTATGAAGTCAAAAGGGATGAATCAGTATGTAAACATCAATGATGAGGATGATGAAAAGCTTAAGTTGAAAAACACCATTCCTCTCAACTATAAAATGCCTAAGGTGGCAAAACATGATGGCACAGGTGATCCTAAGGTGCATGTCATGCGGTATAAGGCTCTGATGGAATCGGTGGGTTTGCATCAAAGCAGGTTTTAAAGATGTTTCTCATGTCCTTGACCAGGTTTGCTTAAACTTGGTATTATAATTTGAAAAAGAAGGTGAGAAGAGATTGGAATGAGCTTGCCACAGTTTTCTTAAAAGACTATGCTTACAACCTTCAAACGAACGTCAACCTAAGGGATTTGAAAGCTACTGTTCAAACAAATGACGAGACCTTTATTGATTTTATGGCTAGGTGGAGAGCCAAGGTCATGCAAATGAGAAACCAGCCTGATACCAAGGATTAATTAATGGAACCGTACTAGGTTTCCATGAGAAACTATATTACATGCCTCTAACTGATTTCTCATAAGTTTATGAGGCTGGGACGACTATAGAGGATAAAATGAGAAAAGAAATATGGGAAACATCTTGGAATTTCAGCAAATCTTGTTTCTAAGGGTCCAGTTTTACAGGGAATACCCCAACCGTAAACAAGAATACCACTACAATAACCTAGACTTGAGGGCCACCGATATGCAACAGAGGAGATTCTCTAACTTTCATACCCCTCCCTCCAAAGTTTTTGAGAAGGTAAAGTCAACGGGTCTTTTGCAACCATTAACACCAAGACCTTCTCTGCTACCTTTGCCAAAGGTCTTTGATCATAATGTTTATTGTCAGTTCCACCAAGGCAACAGTCACACTACTAACTAATGCCTTCAATTAAGACACGTGATCCAAAATCTAATTGATGAGGTCAAGTTAACAAATTCAAAGAAATTAAGGTTGAGGACAAGAACCAACCCATTGCTAAACTTTTGCAATGTGCCACCTCCTAAAAATCTTTACATGGTTGAGTATGGTAAGACTCTTGAGGAGGTGATGGCCGAGTTTGAAGAGGAGAAGGAAGAGAGAGAGAGAGAGAACTATTGTTAGAATAGATCTTCATGATGGTCCTGAACATATGATACGATAGTGATGAGGAGTAGTTAAATCAGAATGAGGAAGTTTGGGTAGGAAGTGAGGATGAGTTGATAATGAATCATGTTGCTCTTGATGTCTAGAGTAGTAAGGAAGAGGAAGAAGCAAAAGCAATGAATCATATGACCTGCAATGGTTGATTGTACCAACTGGACAAGATAAAACCGAGGAAGGAAAATAAGAAAGCTAGCCCATTGGTTGTGCCGAAGAAAGAGTCTGAAGATGATGATTGATAAGATAGCTAAAAAGAACTCGTGCAAATATGAGCATGTGGGACCTGCTCATCTTTTCTAAAAAACACTGAGAGGATTTGCTTGAAGCTATGGTCAAGATTTTGGTCTCATCATCCATTTCTATAGCTGATTTATGGATTTGGTTCAGCATAATCTTCTTTTACAATTACTTTCTAATGATGAACTTCTACCCAAAGGAAGGAATCACACCAAGGCTTTATTCCTAAAAGCAGAATTGAGAGGTAGGATAACAGGAAATGTCATGATAGACGACAGTTTGGCTTTGAATGTTTGTCCATTAAAACTTCCCTCAAAGTTCAAATTGGAAGTGTATGATCTAGAACCTTAATATGTTATTATTTGAGTTTGCAATGACTTTAAGAGACAAGTAAAGGGTATATTCAAGATAGTTATTAAAGTGGGGGTGATAAAAGAGAAGATGAAATTTATTATGATAGACATTCCCTCTACATTTGCCTTACTACTTGGGTATGCATGGTACCATTCAATTGGAGGTGTGCCATCTACGCTACACTAGAAAATTAAGTTTCCATTTAATGGTGAGGTCATCACAATTCCTGCTGCTACTATGAGAAGTGTAGCCATCTTGAATATTGACAAGCAAGTCATTCTCCTCTAGACTAGCTTTCAAATTGCACTCCTAAGCATTGACGTAGGGCCTCTCGTGTCCAACATCATGAAGAAGATGAACTTTGAGGAAATGAAAGGACTTGGAAAGAACCAATAGGGTATCATAGAATTACCAAAAATTCACACCCAGAGGAACTGCCTAGCCTTAGGTTTCAAGCATGGAAACACATCAAATAAAACATTTGGCTAGTTGGACATAAATGATCATTTTGTCTGTTTGAGTGAACATTCCTCTCTGTGTTTGCTGATAAAGCCATTTGAGCATAACAGGAAGACATACTAAGACCTAAAGATTTGT
Organism: Jatropha podagrica; assembly: GCA_947857235.1. Lineage (NCBI taxonomy): Eukaryota > Viridiplantae > Streptophyta > Magnoliopsida > Malpighiales > Euphorbiaceae > Jatropha > Jatropha podagrica. The sequence goes on along the minus strand of CANUEP010067403.1, from coordinate 15,292 downwards.
ATGGATGTTATCAAAGTCCTAGCAATTAAATCTATGGGATGAGAGTTTTAGGAAGAGAAAGAAGAAATAGAAGAATCAGAAAAGGAGGGGCTTGAGGGGCCAAAAGTAGCCGAGGAAGAGGACAAGAAGGAGGAGCAAGTTGCTTGACAAGAAGAAGAAGAAGAAGAAGAAGAAGAAGAGGCAAATAAGAAGACAAGCACCAAAAAAGAAGAGGACCCTGTAGATCAAGTGCTCAAGGTGACCCAAGCCTGTATAGAAGAAAGCTTTGAAGAAGCTGAAACCCCTTCTGATGTTGTGATTTCTATTATTTGTTTGGCGTCTTTCTTGATGGTCCCAATCATCGAGTAGATAAGCACACACATATTTGACATTAATTCATCATGGATGCTTGAATTTAATATTGGCAAATGATAATCCATAGATTTTGTTAATTGGGCTAAACCTAATGCCATAGTTGATCACCAAATTTCAAAGTCTACTCATGGATAAAAAGGAAGCCTTCACATGGAGCTTTGAGGACATGCAGGGAATAGATAGGTCTATAGTTGAGCACACAATTCCACTATATCTTGGAGCAAAACTAGTGGAACAGAAGAGAAGAAGAATAAGACCAAAAATGGGCCGAGAAAAATTGGAAAGGAAGTGACCAAGCAGATAGATTTGGATTTGTAGAAGTCATTCATTATCCAAAGTGGTTGGGGAATATAGTCCTAATTCCCAAGAAAGACAGACAGGTCAGAATGTGCGTGAATTATAAGGATTTGAATAAAGCATCATCTAAGAATGATTTTCCTATCCCTCACATAGACATCCTGACAGACAGTGCAGCAATTATCAGACGCTACTTATAGACACTCAAATTTCACCCTTAAAAGGTTCAGTGACGATACACCATATTTTTGTATAAAATTAGGTTGGGATTCTTGATCGCTCCAATTTTTTGACCAATGGTTCATGGCTGAGATTATCTACGTGTTTAACCACTTTTACTTTTTCTAGTTATTAGAAATTTTGTGACAAAAACTAGGCCCAGGAAACATGTCGAGCTCACCTAGTGTACTTCTCGATGAATCGCCTCATTTTTCATGCCAATCGATCTATTTTAGTAGAAGTGGGTCTGGTCCTGTTACGAGGCTCATAGTGGCATTTTTGCCACATCAACCCTAGACGGGGCCACCTCACCCTCAAATATCCATAAATAGACATTGGAGGGTGAGCAAAGGGAGAATTTTTGGATTGCTAAAAGAAACTTTTGTAAATTTTTCTCTCAAAAGTCCCTTAACTTAAAATCTATAACAAGTCTTATTGATTTGGGTTAACAGAGAAAAGTTTTCTCAATGAATCACTATGAGTTTGCAATTAATTTTTCTAAAAAGAAGCACCCTTTACTCTCAAATCTTGGACTATTGGATCAAGAACCAAGTTTGTTTGGGTTTCTTCATCCACTTTTGAACTAAATCTTCAAAGATCATCAAAGGTAGTTTCTGAGAAATTAGGTTCACTCCTGCACCTTTTTCTTTCTCTTTTCGATGTTTTGAACACCTCTATTGGGTCTAGTTGACAAGAAAATCGAGGATCAACCAAACTCTATGCCATTTGCACTTCCTAAGCTATTGGCGCAAGCCACTATATGTGGCGTGCGCAGGCTTATGGCTCGCGCCACACAAGCTCAAATGCTTTGCTTTTTGACCTGTTCTTCATCTAAACCTTCTTGATCTAGGAAGGGTCTTATGCCACTACATGGGGCACATGCCACAACCCCCTGTGGCACAAGCTCCTTCTTTTTAGAGGTTTAGAATGATAAAAACTCAATAAATGCCCTTTTACTGGAGTCACAATGACCTAGCTCCAATCCTAAAGGGATTGGGATCCATATTTGGTTACAAATGGATCAAATAAATAATAAAACAAGGTTGAGAGCTGTGATTGATGAATTTATTTATCATCCTTAGTGAACATCAAGATCATGAGCTTAAATCTTGATTAACCATTTCATTTTTTTTTGTTTTAATTAATGTTCTTTACATTACAAGCACTTTACTTTTCTGTTATTTAAGTTTATGCTCTTTAATTTAATGCCTTTATGTTTATTATTATGCTAACCCCTTATTCACCAAGTTCTTATTTTGTTCGTGCATCATTTCTCCATTTTTGTGAACGTGTGATTATTGGTTGATTACGATGAATGATTTTTAGTTTTAAGAATATTATTCATCTTTGTTTTTATGTTGTTCGTTTCCATGTTTATTTATTATGGCAAATTGTAAAGAGATATTAAATTTTTGGACAACGAGGAGGTCGATTTAACTCCTTGACAATTTAAAATCGATTTGGAATCAGCTAATTCGAGAATTTTCTTTAATAAGTGTGGCGATCTAAAATAAAACTCTTACCAAAGTAAGAGAACCTTTTTCCGAGGATTAAATTGGTTTAATAAAAGAAAATCATTTTTATTAAATAAAACGGTCTAAGCCTATTTGATTTTGTTCTTTCTAAATCCATTTGGGAAAATCCACGCGTCCTCAACCTGGCGACTGTACTAGGGACTAAACCTAGAATCTTTGGTTTTTAGTTTTGGGTTTGAATAAGTGAGTTGACTTTGAAAGTTGTCCAATTATTCACAATATTTAATAATGCTATTAACTCTAAATTTGAGTTTACTTTTGTACTCATATATGTCATTCATACATTTATCTCTTCTTTATCTCCTTTCTACCCTAAACCCTAAAGGTGATATTAGGAGTTGTGGTCCTTACACTCTACCCGATTGTTCAGTCCCTCGCCACTAATATACATCACCCATAAGTAAAGTACCATATGTTATCAATTATTGTTTAGACTTAAAGCAACAGAGAGCAAATGACCAATTCTAGCATATGGAACCCAAGGCTTAATAAACCTAACCTAAGCTCATGCAATCGACCCTAGGTTCCTCCTCTAAGTTCACCCTAATAATATTTTATTATAGCATTCATTAAATAAACAAGAGAGGCATCGATAAAAAATCCCATGATGATTTATGGCCCTAACCTAATGTCCTAGGGTTTGAAAAGACTTTGACCTCAAATCATGTGTGGGAGATATAAGGTTAGAGATCATGCATTTCCTAACTCCCATCCCCTTTGTTTGTATATAATTGCTATGATTGTGTTGTGATTCATTCATGCATCAATTAACTATTTTTCTTGTAGCCATTTAAGTGTATTCCATTATGGCTCAATCCAGCGATCAAAGTGCCGAAAGATAAAAGACTTAAGAGAGGTATTGAAGCAAGACAAGCTAAAAGGGCTCTTTCTAATAGTGACTATAAGGTTGAGGCCCAAATGCCTAAGAGGAAAGCTTCTCTGATTCCAACTCCAACGAAGAGAGACCAATTAAAAGAGGCTCATCAACTCTTAATTGAAATAAAGCAAGCACAACTTAAAGCTATGACCCTCTTCCAAACTGTGGAGGTGTGATTCACTTTCATCCACAATATTTGCCAACCGCCTTGTGGAAATTGGCCACTTCAGTTTAAAGGATGCAAAGCCATATTAAACCTCCTAGGTCTTGAGGTTTAAGAATTATAAATATTTAGTTAGGGCCTCAAAAGAACAATGAATGTAAAAAGTTTACTTTTGGAAAGTAATGAAAAGAGTCTATTTTGAGCTAAATATTGTTAATGTTAAAGAAAAAAAAAGGGGAAAAATCTCAAATGTATAAGAGAACCATATACGAATGTTATCACACTTAAGGCAACAAGAAAAGGATACGAAATAAAAAAGGAGAAAAAAAGCAATAAGTTTATTATGAGTATTTGGCTATGAAATAGGGCACGTTTTACTCCTAATAGTTCTCAAGAGCCTTTCTTAGAGCAGTCGCGATAAAGCGATGATGGAATATAGCATTAGTTGTGTTCCACGATGTAGTGATATATGATTGCATTATTGTGTGCCAATTCATTTTCATGCATCCAGGCATACATGCATCATGACGTGTTTGCTAATGTCTATTTTACACAGTTAAGATTGTGCGTTATAAAGATAAAGCTCCCCAAGAAGCTAACTATTAAGAGTGGACAAGACCTTTAACCTCCTGTGTTTTGTCTAATCTGCATTGACCAGTTCTTTGGGTTCTCGCATTTAGATTGAATACTCTCCAGTTCAAATAGATTTGTCAGTTTTGGCTTCTACTTCAGCCAATAAAATGACTGAGCCTAGTATTCCCATTATTGAAATGGAAAAGATGATTAAGAAGATAATGGCAACTAGCCTCGAAAGCTCTTATGCACAGATGGGGGTAAAGAGCAAGTGGTTATTATAGATGAAGAGCCTAAAGTTGAGTATGAAAGAAAGGAGCATTTTGATGACACTTGTAAGATGAAGAGTTCTTCTCTAAGAAGATGCCGATAAGGAAGTCTGAGTTAGAGCCAATGGTATTGAAAAAGTATAACAAGGTTGATAAGAAGCTCGAGAAGCTGAATGTATTCATGAAGTCCAAAGGAATGGACAAATACACAGACATAGATGATGATGATGAGTTGGAGCTAAAGCAAGCTACCCCAGTGACCTGCAAAATGTCGAAAGTGGCTAAGTATAATAGAAATGGTGATCCCAAGGTGCACCTAAGGCAATACAAGTCAATTATAGAGTTAATGGGTTAGCCATCAAGGGAAATCTTAAAGATGTTTCCAATTTCTTTAACTGGATCTGCCCAAACTTGGTACTGCAATCTTGATAAGAAAGTGAGAAGAGATTGAAATGAGCTCACCATAATTTTCCTCAAGGAATATGCCTACAACCTTTAAATGAGTGTTAATTTGAGAGACTTAGTAGCAACTATACAAAAATAAGGTGAGACCTTTACAGATAGGTGGAGAGCCAAGGTCACGCAAATGAGGAAACATCTAGATACCAAGGAGCTTATAAAGATCTTTATAAAGGTACTCTACCAACTTTCCATGAGAAATAGTATTATATGTCACTGACTGAGTTTTAATAAGTGTATGAAGTGGGGGCCATTATTGAGGACAAGATCAAAGATCATAAAAGTATAGGAACCAAGCTGGAAACTTTAGTAAATCTGAGTTTTAAAGGTTAAGTTTATCTACCAAGACCCCAAGCAACAACAAGAACACAACAGCTAACAATGTGCTAATGAGAAGATTTTTCAATTTTGGCACTCTTCTCTCTAGAGGATTTGAGAAAGGAAATCAAAGAGTCTGTTATGACCATTTGCATTGAGACCTCCTTTGAAAATTCTACTAAATAATTTTGATGGAAATGCTTATTGTCACTTCCATCAAAGCAATGGCCACTCCACTGATAACGGCTTGCATTTAGGGCATGAGATCAAGAACCTAATAGATGATGGCAAACTAACTGATCTTGAAAACTCAAAGCCTAGCATGAGGACTAATCCACTCCCTATTGACCATGATCTTAGCACCAGGCTCTAGAAATTCCACTCCGGTTCCAATGATGTAAGAATCAGCTTGATCGGATGTCGTTTGAGACTCGAACGGACTCCGGGAAGCTTGAAAACCCAGAAACCAAAGGGGAGAGGCATCCTAGTAATTAGCTAGGATCGAAATCGGCTAGTCTAGCGACAGTGCTGATCAGGCTATTGTCGAGACCCTCCACCAGTGTTAGAAAATAGATCTCTAATGCTAATTAAGGGGTAGCCGGCGTAGATCAGCCCGGCTCAGGCACCTCCTTTGCCTATAAAAGGCACACTCCCCCCCTCATTTCCATACCTCTTGTTGCTTGATCGAGTGCTTCTTAAGCATTAACGACTCTCATACTCTCTTTTACAATTTAAATGTAACACCCACCATCCAATCCCGGAGAACCAGACGGTAGATGCCACATTCAGTGCCAGAGCACCGTCTTAAATCACTTACTAACTCTAGATCACATATTAGAAGTGGTTAGATTTTCATAAGGAGGCAAGTAATTAAAAATTTAAAAATAAAGTTTAAGGAAAATTCCTACAAAAATTTCGCAAGAGTTTCCCCTAAAAATTAACTTGCCACACAAAGAAAATGTATGCACTTCCAATATAATTTCTCCAAACCTCAACTCCAAATCAAAATAACAAATCGCGCAACACTTCTAAAAATATAAGATCAAGTCATCTTATTATATTATTATCCATTCAAGAAATGTATATATCATCATTCATACACCATACATATACCAAATAATAATACTTAAAATATCCACCAATCTCATTAATTACATTATGAATATTTACAATCTCAATATTGTCTACTATAAGTCTATACATGTCATAATTCATATAAATATACATGTCCTACCAAAAGCTATACTTCTACTCTAATGTTTTTCCTTCAGTCTTTGAGTAGCCCCCACAGCACACAACCTGCGCATGATAAAAATCAACATGTTGAGTGAAAAGCTCAGTGGTGTTAAATAAGCAACAATTTAAAATAACAAGAATAGCCAAATAGCAAGTTTCGAAAATGCTTTAAAAATACTCAGATTATATAAATTAAATATCGAAATCGCATTAATTAAATTTGAACACTTTGAAAACAGTAAGAAGATTATAAATACAAATGGGTCGTTATTCTTTTATAGCAAAATAAAATTTCGTTCTTAGTTAAGGCTCATACTATTACAAAATGAATGTAAGCAATTCAATCGTGGCTATGAAAGCACCACCCCCATAACATTATCGTGGCTTGTGGAAGCGCCACTATGGTCTATGAGGCCTATGAAAGCGCCACCCCCACCACATAATAAGCACGTCCGCTGATTCATAAGGGCTGATAACCTTAGCATATGATCATAGCTCCACATAACAGAATAGGCTGATAACCTGAGCATGCTCACATATTGCAATAAATCTCATCCTACTTCATTTCAATCATTTATAGTAGAGCCCAAAATAAATGTGTTCTTCCACAAATAATCTCATTTGTTATTCACCATTCCTTATCCAAAAACGTTTTATAATTAATACTTATTATTTCAAAATCACTTATCTTACAACTTGTAAATGCACTTCAAATCCTCTTATGTTTTAAGCCAAAACCATACTTTTTTAATCACAAATAATCATAGCTTAAAAAAATACTTAGAGATCAATATTTAAAAGACCTAAATCATGTGTTGCCTACTAAAGAAGATTCGGCCTCTTTATGAAAACAAAGAAGGAAAAGCTTCCTCCATCGAATGCCTTAATCACTAACTCAAAATCATTAAATCCATTACTTTAAAGACTTAACCATAAAACCCAATTTACCATTTCAAAACCTTCTTTAAGTCATGAAAAATACTTAAACATTGAAATTCAAATTAAAGCTTTAAACCATCACCAAATTACTTATTAATAAACTCATTTAAAGTAAAATCAAGCTTGAAAATCAAAGAAACACAGTGGCCCTTAACCTTACCAAGGTTCGGCCTCTCTTCCAAATCAATGAGGAAATGACTTCTTTCCAAATTAATTCATAAATCATAAAGAGAACCACTTCAAAACCCAATTACAATCAAAGGAAATCAAAATTAAGAACAAAAAAATCCAAGCCTTCCCTCTAAAGAGGGTTCTGCCAAAGAAGGGGAACAAGGAGGGGTTGCTCTCCTTCCTTTCCAAGCAATCCATTATGCTTAGTAAGCATGGAGAAACATATTAAAGCAATCACAACACATTTCCCCAACTCAATTCACACAATTTCTTAAAAATGATTCAAAACCTAAAACTTACAACTTAAAGAAATTGAAAGAGACAAAATCACACCTAAAATCTAAGCATAAAGGATTTTAGGGTAAAGATGCAATAAAGAGAAAGTACAAGGACTAATCAGAGAAAGTACCATGCATTGCCCGATGACTGAGAGATGCGACTCTCGGTCCTTTAGGATGAAGTCAGCATTGTCGAAAGTTGTCAAGGGAGCGTACCTTGGCTGATAGGCCATCTCTTTTGGAAAGCGAAAGATCTTTAGAAAATTCTAAGAGAAAGAGGGAGGAGAGAGCAAGTGAGGAGGTGTGACAAATGAGGTCACCCCCTCCCTTATGTATAGAAAATAGGGAGGACAATCCTTGCCCTTGTTCGGAAGAACATACTTTTAGGGAATAATCTAAACTTCGATCAATAGAAGGTCATAGTCAAAATGTCCATAACAAAATTTCGGATTCACTTGTATATTCTGATCTAACAGACAACTATAGACAAGCCTAAAAAAACTAGACAGGCCGGACCGACTTCAGAAAAATTTTCTTAAAATTAGATGAGACTCGCACAGGATGTTTCAGATATCACCATAGACCTCTAGGTATGGTTTTCAAACCATATTTACTTTTATGAGTGCTGATCGGCTTTGATCTCTCGGAGGGAGCAAATTGTTGACCATGATTTCAGCACCAGGCTCTAGAAATTTCGCTATGGTTTCAATGACATGAGAATTAGCTAGATCGGACGTTATTTGGGCCTCAAACGAACTCCTAAAAGCCTTAAAACCTAGAAACCAAAGGAGAGGGGCATCCTGATAATTAGCCAAGATCGGTGCTGGCCACCATAGCAGCAACGCTAATCACCTCAGTGGCGGCGCCGATTAGGCTACCGTTGGGACCCTCCGCCAACGCCGAAAAACAAATCTCTAGTGTCGATCAAGTCGGCTTAACCATCCCTTTTGCCTATAAAAGGCAAACTCCCCCCTTCATTTCCACACTTATATGTTACTAGCAATGACGAAACTGGTTAACTCTTACTAGTTTTTCTGCAACTAAGTGATTTTGCACTCAACAAAAGCTCTCACTTTTGCGGTCAATGTGATTATATTTTGTCGTAAATAGTCATAAATTCATTAATCATATATTGATACATATACCATCAGACTTCATATATTAAACTTAGTACTCTAAATAAAATAAGAGTTTTTTTATTTAAAAAAAAAAACTACTCTTTTAATTTGCGTTTTTGAATCAATAGCTTTTGTTTTCTTTCACAAAGTTTATTAACAAAAAGGGAGATGATTAAGTTTTGGATAAGTAATAATATAAAATTGATAACTATTATTATTATTAATAAAAATTTTACCCTAAAGCATTTCTAATTATTTTAGTCGTAAAGTTAAAGCTTTTCAAAATAATAATATAATTTTCTCTAAAAAATATAATTTGATAATAAAAGTTATTCGAAAAATATATAAATCCGAAGCATACAAACATGACTAATTTTTTTATAATAAAGTCAATCAATATGAGATTATAGGATATAATAAAAGGGAGCATTTCCCAACAAAATTTAATTACACGATTGGACCAATAGCCACCATGCGATTATCACCAAAGATCGTCAATTTGCCTATTACTAGGGACTAAATGGAGATTTTCCAAGCATGCATATGAGGAATGAAATTTTCTCCCCAGCATCAGCGACTCCCGTACGTCGACCCACAGAAGGTGAATCGTGAACCTCCAACATCTACACCAATAACGAACCCATAAACCAGCCCTAATTTCTGATCTCTCCTCAAATTTTCGCCTTAATTTTATTTTTTTTAAATGCATAAATTATCCTCTTCCTCTAATCTATTCTAAATTGACCTCAGTATCCTCCATTAGTGTATCTGGTTGTCGATTTCTTAGATATTTATCGCTCTTTCAGTGGATCAGGATCGGTTTTTGGTGTATTAGAGGTTTTAACAAGTGGTAACTCAAAGCTTTTGTTTTATTTGCTTGTCTTTGTGTTTTCAGCTGTTAATTTGCATGCTCAATCCGAATTATTATACATATTTCTAATTATTTGGGTTAACTAGTTTTCTGTAAATATTTTTGTTTTTGTTGCTTTGGATTAATGTATGCTTTCAAGGCTATATATAATTCTGTCTCTATATGTCCGAGACGCCTGTTATATTCCTTTCTGCAATCCGTAGTTTCGGTCTTCAGTTATGAAGTTCATGGAATTATGGTTTATACAAGTAATGTTCATTTCTATGCATAAGGGCTTGTGCAATCTATGGAAGTTATTTAATGCTGATATATTTGCTGCAAAAAATTGCCATTCATTGGCTGATATATTTGCTGCAAATTTTGGTAATGCTGGTCTTTACTCCACCTAGAAAGTTCAGTGTAGTATCCTTTGATTTGATTATCTGTGTGTAATGGGTGTGAAGTTCTTATTGTAATGTGAATGTTGGTCATTATGTAGGATGGTTTGAATAGTTATTGGAAGGTTATATAACCATGGGCAGCAGTGATATGGATAAACCAGTAAAGGAGAAAGAGGCAAAGGCTCCGGCTACCACTACTGCACAGGTCTATTTCTGTGTTTGTTGAAGTTATTACTTCTCGTTTTAAATTATATATGTTTACCTGTCCAAACTGAACAAGTTCAATTCTGTGTTCTTCAGGAGCCATCTTCGACCCCCAGCACTGCCACAGTAAATCCTGACTGGACAGGTTTTCAGGTTGTGTAAATAAGGATCTTCTAGAAAGTAGAAATTTCTGGGTTAAATGCAGTACTGATATTCTTACATGTGTTGGTTGTTTCTTTGACAGGCATATTCTCCTATTCCTCCTCATGGGTTCTTGGCATCAAGTCCCCAAGCTCACCCATATATGTGGGGGGTCCAGGTATTGGCGACTTCATATTGAAATTTAAGGTTTAGGCATTGTTTATCGTTAAAACTAAGGCATGAAACCATACAGTTACTAAATTTGGATGGTTATAGCTGATGTTAAATATTCAATTTTTGACACTCAAAGAATAGTGATTGGTTTAACAAAGCTTTATAAATATTCTATTCTCAAATGGAATGAGTTTGACTAAAGCATTGGGGATCAAATGACATTCTTTTCAGCCAAAGTATTTGTGAGTGTGTTTCGATGAGGTTCAGCATCACTTTTTCACTGACTGAAATTGTTAATAAACCTAGCTCAATATTTTTTTTAATGAAGATCATATTACTCACTATAGTTTGTTGCAAAAGCCTTTGCAGTTCATCCTTTCACTAGTTTATAGTTACTTTGATAGATGAATTTATCTACATTTCCATGTGTGCTGGAGCATAATGCCTATTCAATTTGGACCCTTTGCTAGGCATGTCTCACTCCACATTGATTTGCATAACATGAGATTGAAACTCAATCTTTAGCTTTTTCAAATGGTTTGAACTAGATGCAATTCATAGCTTGAATTAACCTAGCCGCCTTCTGAAGTTTCATTGGTTAGCTAGTGTGTTACATGTCCTTGCCAGAAAACCATCCTTGAATTGAAGAAAGCATCTCTTGTATAAGATGATTTACTTATTTCAGTGTCGATCTTATTGTATCTTTCAGGATTAGTTAAAACTTTTTTGTTGTAAAAGATTCTTTTTTTTTTTTTTTTTGTTTAGATTCTGTAATTTCATCTTCTTGTTGGAAATGATGCCATTCTAATATAAATTTTTTGTTGCAGCATATTATGCCTCCCTATGGCACTCCACCACATCCATACGTTGCCATGTATCCCCATGGCGGCATATATGCTCATCCGTCGATTCCTCCAGTATATTCTCCTTTCATTTTTACCCCATCCCCCTCCCGCCCTCCCCCGCCTTCCCCCTCTCAAATTGCTGCTTTTTGTTCAATTTCTGGATTAATTCAAAGTTAACCTTCTTGTCTTGTATAGGGGTCTTATCCTTTTAGTCCTTTTGCAATGCCTTCTCCAAATGGTATCGCTGAGGCATCTGTAAGTTTTCTGAACCAAATTTGTCTTTCGGTTATTGCTATTGATGGGAATTCTCTAAATGCCAATTTAGAAATTAACTCAAAATAAGTTTGGTGTAGGGATATACTCCTGGGAGCACAGAGGCAGATGGGAAGCCATCTGATGTGAAGGAAAAATTACCCATTAAAAGGTCCAAAGGAAGTTTAGGCAGTTTAAACATGATAACAGGGAAGAATAATGAGCTTGGTAAAACAACTGGAGCTTCTGCTAATGGAGTTTATTCGAAAAGGTAATGTTGTTGGGCTTGTAGATGATTGGAATACTTGGTTGGTGAGATAATTGTAATGTTCAGCGGTAGTTTGTGCCTAATATTTATTGGGCAGTAAAGGTTACGAAACTTAGTGTTTGAAGCTACTGATTTATCCACCTTTAGTTGGAATTTTGGATGCATAGATAGAATGGAGGAGTAAGATGAAGCATATTGCAACTATAATATATTTGTTGGATGTAATGAAATGCCACTTATTGAAGGAGTTGTTTCCTTCCACCTGTCTAAATCTTGTGAGATCTTTTTTAATTAATTTAACTGTGAAAACAATGGGGACAAGCTGATCCATGTTTCCTTATTCTCTATTGGTTGTATTGACTTATTGGTAATTCCAAATACATCAATTAACATTGGAATTATTCTTGATATGTAGTGCCGAGAGTGCAAGCGAAGGCACAAGTGAAGGAAGTGATGCAAATTCTCAAAACGTAAGTGCTATGCAGCTATGTCTTATAACTCATTGTAGAGCCTTAGTTATGCTGGGAGGCTGTGGTTGTGTTTGCATGAAGCTTCTTATTGTTTTGATTAAATAACATAGTTTATGTTTCTCAAAAATGCTTGTGGTGTGGTTTTGCAACTAAATGTACAGTTACAATGACTTCTGAGCATAAAAATTCAGTAGGAGTCAAGGGCTATCCCCCTCCTCTTCTGCCTCCTTTTTTCTGTCAATTGTATCTTTTCTCCTCATGAAACCTTTCTTTTTCATGTCATTTTATCTTTTCTAACCAAGAAATGCATATATTAATGTGATGATCATATTTTTACATGTTGCAAGCATGTAAGTCTATGTGTCAACTAATTTTGTAAAGTGAACAAATTTCTGGCATGTTACTATCATAAATCTTGAATCACTCTGGCTGAGAAATCACACGCGAAAGTGGTTTATCCTGGTGGCCTTGTAGCCTTGTTATTTTCCTGTTAACTTTCTCATTTAGCACAATGTATGGTATAACCTAATATTGCAGCAGTGCATGAAAGACTTATTCTTATGTGAAGAGGAAAATGTTTTATTCTGCAGTAAGAGGGCACGGCTAAAAGTTTTTTTGTGCACGATTAAGCAATAAGTTGTGCCAATATGTAAAGATTAGGAAAGTGAAAAAATTTATGTCCAACTTGGTCTTAAATTTACCAATCATGGTTAAGTCTAGTCTAATTTCATCTATTTGGTTTGGCCTTTTTTAAAGTATTATGCTTTGGAATCATGTTTGTACATGTCAGCATACTTCGTTGAAGGACATCTTTTCTAGTAGGACCCAGCCTAACTTGAGTGATTGGGAGGATGAGAAAGAGAAATGAAGTAAAATTAGATACAGGAAGAGGAATGAGAAATATAGCAAAAGAGAGATTCTTCTGGAATAACCCAAGATTTAATATACACCTAATACAGCTTGTACATGCTGTTTAAATAAGAAAGTAATTGATTAGTCACATTGCCGCTGCTAGTCGCCTAGCTCGTTAATCTACCACGTTGCTATCTAATCACAGTTTACCATAAGTTCTTGCTTTACATTCCTAATATTGCTCTTTGTAGAACAACCTTGTCCTCAAGGATGAATTGGTGCGGTTCAAGTAGCTGTAAATGTAATTTGAATTTCCATGCCATGGTTATGTGTGCACTCTTATGATTCCCACAAGCCATATACTTGCATACCCTAATTAGTCTAGAACTAGTAGTCACTAAAACAAAAATGGTGATAATTCCTGCACACCAACAGCCCTCTAGATTTACAGTCAAGAAAGAAGCAAGAACAAGCTTCTGCCACTGATTACAAATTTTGTCAATTCTGTGAACATCTTATTGGAAAATACTTTGCCATCTGAGAGAAAAGTGCATTTTGTTCCCTTGTCGCATCCGCATCCTAAAATTTAAGAATTCCAAACTTTCCTCAAGAGAAAAAAAAAAAATCCAAAATCACTAGCTGCCACCTTAATTTTATGATCACTGTGCCCTTAGAACTGTGTCTTTTTGCTTAATTCGCCTTTTTCTTTCTTACCTGCATAATGCCTAATTTTTCAAAAGTGTTTTCAACTATAAAAAGCAACCATATTTGTTCCATGTTATACCATCAAATGTTGTCAGGAGTTTCCATAAAATTAGGATAGAAATTTTACCATCAACATCTCAAAATAAATAATTTTGGGTTGATTGTGGAGTCTTGATCACTCTTATCACCTTCAATTGATAGGTTCAATATGAATTTACTGTCTTCAATTCCTATTGGATTCGTTTTTCTGGTTCAGATCCTTGAAATGAGAGAATTTCTTGCATGTGGAGTAGGGGGGAATTTCTTTTTTATTTTGCTTTTTCTGAAACGCCAAAAACCGATTGCTGATTGCAATTCGTCCATTTTATTTGTTTTTGTGAAATGTTGTGTAAACCTAGCTTGAAGCATCAAGTTACTACTCCATATCCTCGAGTCAATTCTCAATTTGTATGACTTACGTCTTCATCATCCATTGTTGATTTTGATTTTAGCTTGGAGGGTTCGGGAGAAACCCTGGAGTTGTATGAAGGAAGTAGAGGGACAAGTTGAGAGGAAGAACAGCAGAATGTAGAGAAGCTGTAATCTAGGATCGAGTCCTGTGGTATTAGGACCTCTCTTGACTTGAGTGATTAGGATATGACAAATAAAGGGAAAAATAAAGAAAAATTAGAGACAAGAGGACAGGAGGAAATAATGAGAGATATTCTGAAAGAACATGTAATTAGTTATTATCATTTAGCTTTTACATGTTATTTGGATAAGAGAAGCAAATAAATTATTAACAGCTGCCAGCTCAGTAATCCACCACTCTACCATATCATCAATTCATCCTAAGTGCCTTTTCTATATTCCTAGCATTTTTGTTCTCAAGATTAAAAAAAATTCTGTTTTTTTTAAAAAAAAATATTTTGCAAAAGATAGTTTAGAGCAACACATTTATGGGTTACTTGATAGTTTAGAGCAATGCATTTATGGGTTACTTGAATTTTAGTGAAATATGAAGATATTTTCTATTTTTCTTGATCCTTCAGATCCTGATTCTTAAGAGAATCAATGTGAAGAGAGGTTAAGGGCATTAAGAACCTCTCATAAGAGAACATCTTTATCTTGCTTCCAAACTAGTATACCCTTTTAGGCTTCCTTTTCTTCTTTCTTTCTTTCTTTCTTCTTTCATTCTTTCTCTCTTTTTTTTTTTTTTTTTTTTTTTTTTTTTTTTTTTGTGAAAATAACTTTTCGAAGTAAAATAGTTTTTAAGAAAATCACTTATTTTCTGTTTGGTTTTAACAAACTAGTTTTCTATTGACTGGTGCAACAAAGGATTCTT
>CANUEP010067330.1:0-31430 GCA_947857235.1 Jatropha podagrica | reverse complement strand
ATTGGGTAATTAATCTAGAAATTAGGTTAATTAAAATTGGAGTCACTTAGGGTTTTCCTAGTTTACCCTTAAATAATTAAATGAGGTGGCGACTCTCACATTAAGTGCATTTCTATCCATTTGTCATACGCATTTCCACATTGCGAGTACGTATGGTGGGGTAGGGGTTCACACTATATCATCAACATAAATAATAAATAATGTGATCTTACCTGTATGATGTTTAATGAACAAGGTATGATCAGCATCACTTTGAATGTACCCAAAAGAAAGCATAGCTTTACTCAACCTTTCAAACCATGCTTTTGGTGACTGTTTCAGCCTATATAATGACTTCTTCAGCTTGCAAACTTTCCCTCTAGTCTTATCATCAACAAATCCCGGAGCAATCTCCATATACACCTCTTCTTTCGATTCACCATGTAGGAAGGTGTTTTTAACATCAAACTGATGTAGCTCCCAGTCAAGGTTGGCTGCACAAGACAATAAAATCCTGATAGTGTTCGTCTTTGGTACAGAGCAAACGTTTCCTAATAATTAACTCCATAGGTCTGACTGAATCCTCTAGCAACCAATCTAGCCTTGTACCTCTCGATTGAACCATCTGCCCTATGTTTAACCGTGAACACCCACTTACAACCAATTGGCTTCTTCCCTGGTGGTGAACTTACAAGATCCCATGTCTCATTTTTTTCCAAAGCTCTCATTTCCTCAGCCATTGCAGCCTTCCATTTTGAGTCCTTTAATGCCTCTTGACAATCCGACAGTATAGACAAGGAGAAAAAGACAAAATAAAGGCTCTATAGGAAGGAGACAGAGCACTATAGGAGATAAAATGAGAGGTGGGATGTTTAGTGCATGTTTTAACTCCTTTTCTAAGAGCAATAGGAATATCAAGGTCATTATCAAAAGGGCTAGAGTGAAGATTAGAATTAGAATCAACTGGGATTAATGAAGATTCACCAGGTTCTTCTATATTTTCAAAGACTAAAATTGGAGAGGACGATTAATCGAAGGTCTCATGCTCAATGGTTGCATCTGTATTAGTCCGCCGAGTGTAAGTTTTCAAATTAGGTCTATCCAATTTCCCTAGAATTTTAAGTGGTTGGTCTCTCTTATTATCTACTTCTATTGGAATCTCCCCCAGGAAAGGAATGTCATCTATCACCTCTATTGGAATCCCCTCCTGGAAAGGAATGGCACCCATCACCTCTTCCTTCTAATATTTCTCCCCCTGAAGAAGTGACTGAACAGGAAAATAAGGCTCAAATTCTCTAAAGGTAACATCCATACTCATAAAATATTTCCTAAAAGGAGGATAATAACACATGTATCCTTTTTGAGTAGTAGAGTAACCAAGAAACACACACTTCAAGGCTCTAGGATCTAATTTGATTGGACCATTTTGATGAACAAAATAAACACAATAAAATACTTTAGGAGTCACAATATAAGAATTTTTTCCTCGAAGAACCTCTAATAGAGTTTTAAAATCCAAAGTACAAAGAGGCATACAATTGATAAGGTAAGCAGCAGCTAAAACAGCATCCCCCCAATATGGTTTGGAAAGATTCATAGTGAACATCAGCGACCTAGCTACTTCCCATAAATGCCTATTTTTCCTTTCAGCTACCCCATTTTGAGCACTAGTATTGACACAACTACTTTGATGTATGATACCATTAGAATCTAAGTAGGTATGAAAAACTGTATTCATGTATTTAGTACCATTATCAGTTCTCAGAATTTTAACATGCGCATCAAACTAGGTGCAAATCATTTTATGAAAGTTCTGAAAACACGAAAAAAATTCAATTTTTATTTTCATCAAATAAACCCAAGTCAATCCAGTTCAACAATCAATAAAGGTCACAAACCATCTATAACCAGAAAGAGAGACAGTTTTAGTAGGACCCCATACATCAGAGTGAATAGTAGTAAAAGGAATCAAGCTTTTATTATTAATTGGAGATAAGAATGCCTAGTGTGTTTGGCATGTTCACAAGCATCGAATACTAAAGAATCCAAATCACACTTAGTAACTAAAGCAGGAAATAAACGTCCTAAAATAGAAAAAGAGGGATAACCTAGTCTCCTATGCCATTGAACAACTTCATGGGAAGAATTGTTAGAAGCTCTTAACAAAGCTTGACTGGTACCCGGATTTGAAAATCGACAAACGTCATCCAACAGATACAACCCGTTGCACAAGCTACCACTGCCAATCATTCTCCCCGTGTTTAGTTTTTAAAAAGTACAATGAGTAGGGTAAAAGGTTACTTTGCAATTAAGTGCTTTTGTGATTAAGCTAACAGATAACAAATTAATGAGAAATCGAGGGACATGGAGAATAGAAGAGAGTTTAATATTGGAACTACAATCAACAAAACCTGTGCCAGAAATCGGTACAAAGAAGCCATCCGCAATATGAATTTTTTCTGTGCCTTCATACTTAGAATATGTGAGAAAATGTTTTATAAAGCTTGTTGTATGTTTATTTGCTCCTGAATCTATAACCTAAGAAGGTTTTGCAACTTTTGCAAGATAGGTAAGAAAAGCACTACTTGAACTAATAAAATTAGAAGCTGTAGTAGATGAGGAAGAATCAAGTTGTGACAACAACCGTTTCAAGGACTGAATTTCCCTATCAGAGAAGCTACCAGCAGTAGATGGTTCTTTAGACAAAGCTCCAATATCAAATACGTGTGCCTGTGATCTAGGCGAACTGACTCACTTCCCTCCACGCCCTCTAGTTGGGCGTCCATTTAATTTTCAGCAGAACTCCTTAGTGTGCCTATTCTTCCCACAATAATCACAAAATAAATTATCTTTATCTAAAGAACCACTCTTCACAGCCACCCTTGTAGAATTAGCAATCAACCCTGCTTTATCAACCGTAGACCTGTGAATCATGGCACTCCTCCTAGTCTCCTCTTGTTGTACAAAAGAGTATGCCTGTTGTAAGGATGGAAAAGGATCTCGTCCCAGAACTTGGACACGAATCTGATCATACTTATTATTTAGTCCCGTTAGGAAATCATAGACACATTCTACTTTAATCAGCTTTTGAACTTGAGTTGCATCATCAGGACATTTTGCTTGAAAATCCTAATAATAATCTAGTTCCTGCCACAACTCGTTAAGTTCCACAAAATACTGAGCAATAGTCAAATCCCTCTACTTTGTCTCATGAACTTTTTGCTGCAACTCATATCTCTGAGCATAGTTTCCTGTTTGTGAATATGTTTGTGAAGCAGCATCCCATATCTTCTTAGTTGTATCAAGGAGCAAATACCCTCAGGAAATAGTTGGTTGCATGGAATTTATTAATCAAGACATAATAAGAGAATTCTTGGATTTTCACTTGTTAAAGCCTGAAACTGGTTTTGTTGCTCCACCATCGACGTATCCCTACAGACCTCCAGCTTCAGTGAATAATAAACAGGATGAGACCAAGCCAGGTAATTTGTTCCATCTAACTTCACCGGACTAATATGAAGTGAGGGGCTCTCTAAATGAAAACCAAAATTTGTCTTACTGTCATTCATACTGTCAGAAGCAGAAGAACACAAACAAGCCAGAAAAGGGGAAAAAATTCTAGAAAAAAGAAAGAAAATTCCAAAGATCAGAACTGGAACTGAAGCACTAGTAAAATTAAGTCGCAACACCAAATCAAAGCCGTCGGAACAAGAAAAGTCGATGGAGCTTATCGAAAATAGCCGCACGCGCTGACGTGTAAGGAACAGCCAAGAGCTTCTTTTGGTGCGTGTGCACACGCGCGTGACTAGACGACGACGTGCTTTCGACGGAGGACCAATCTGCGAAAATACTTTTGTCTGAGATGGGTGGTGACGACCAATTCCCTCTTCCAGCAGTGATGTGTGTAACTTAGGCCCTAGACTAGAAACTGTTGCCGAAAAAATCACAGCAACGCTCTGATACCATGAAGAAATTGAAGGAAAGATTTTTGTATTTCTTTCAATTATGTCGTATATACAATCCCTAAGCTTGGTAATTTATATACAAAGATTTCACTAGAATAGGAAACTAATTAACTAGGAAAGTCTAGCAAACAAGGAAAGTAAATCAAAACTTAATAACAAGGATTTTAACAGTAAAATCGAACTATATAGTCTTAAAATTGTTTGCAATGGAGAGACAGAGTCATTGATGCTTGAGAAACGCTCAATCAAGCAACAAGATATGTGGAAATGAGGGGGAGAAGTGTCTTTTTATAGGCAAAAGGGGGCACCTGGAGCGGCTTGGCTAGTATTGGCTACCTCGCTAATGGTACCAGCTTGCCCTCCTCTGGAAGACATGGTTGGGGTTCATCGGCACCATTTTAGGGGGTCCTTGGTACTTAGGCCATCAAGTCTGATTTTTTCGCGTTGTTTCGCTCCTAGATGCTTGATCGAGGCTAAATGATGTTCGATTAAGCTGATTCTTAATGCATTGGAATCGTGATGGAATTTTCTCTGTCCCAATACCATGGGTGGGTCCATGATACCTTGGATCAGGCTCATTATTCCTTGGAACCTATGGTCAAGCTGTTGTTAATTGATAAACCTTCCGCTTTTGGAAGTTGGTTCGAGGTCTGAATGATGTCCAATTGAGCTGATTCTTGGTGTTTTGGGATCATGACAAGATTTCCTACATGTCGATATCCTGGGTGGGGCCCAGAGTGCCTTAGGTCTAGCTTATTGTGCGTTGGAACCCAGAATTAGGCATGTTCCCATGCCCAGTGCTGAAATAATGGTCAATACGTCCTTGGTTATTTTAGGATTAATTTGTATCTTATTAAAATAGAAAAAAAATTATGTCATATTACGACCATGTAAAAATATCCTCTTTTAGTTTTTCAAATAATATGCTTAAATGATGTTTTAAAATCTTACAAGGGAAATTTTGTTTCATAAATTGCATTTCAAATTTAAATTATCCAAATTATAATCTAAAAGATTTTAGAGGAAAATATTCTTTGATTTGAAATCTACCTTGGGCTTTCAAAGAAATGACCCATTGCTTAGTCTAGTCCTTTTAGCCCAAAAAACCTTTTCCTCTCTCCAAAATTTCTACCGCCAACTTTTCCATTTCTCCTCTTCCTTGTCTAATGTTAACTTGGTTCTATCTGACGGGGAGAAATAAAATTCTAAGTATATGTCAATTGGTAGCAATTCTAAGGTATTAGAGATAAAATCTGATTTTGAGTTTTCATCTTATAAACTCTTTTATCTTGATATCCTTCTTCATGCTTTTGTAACGCCCTGACTCCAACCACGAGAGGAATTGTTCACTTTGGATCAAGTCGGTTTCATCCCATACTACATCAACAAGACCAGCGTGGTTTTGTCCCGTAGGTGAAATGGAAAACTTCTCAGGAAGTCATCCATCCTAGGATTTATGTCAAACGAGCACGCTTAACCCTTGAGTTCTTTCAACTCTTCAGCCATTCCACCAAAAGGTGCCTCTAATGATTACTTACCCCTTTTCGATATATGACCGATTCATTTTTGTGTCCCGCATTCCACTACCCTAGCTAGCCTGCCATCCTAGAAGCTCGCCAGGAACCCTCTTTACCCGCCCTCTTAGGATCATTTTACAGGATTAGGATGTCACAGCTTTCATTATATAAATTCTAAGATAATGTTATAATTAATATTTTGAGAGAGATTTTCAAAACTAATATGTTTTATTTACAAAAATATCTTTCTCAAGCTTAATTTAGCGTACAATTCTATCTATTATAGGTTTTGTACATCTAGAATAGATTAGAACATTTTTAATCTCAAAATTGTTGTGAATGAAAAGCTTTCTATGAAATTTATCTTATATGGGTTTTCAAGCACCCTTCATTTTATAGGAGTAAGCTTGTAAGTTCGTTTGTTCTTTGCAAAAATAAGCTAAGTTTTTAATTCTTTAGAAAAACTAGTAGAGTTAAGTTTTTCTAGTTCCTTAACAAAAATTAGAAGAAAAGTTTATAAGTTCTTTGAAAAACTTGTGAATATTGTTAGTTAAAATTATTAGGGTTATTTCCACTGTATTTGCTTTGCTCTTACTTTTGAAAAGAGTTTGATAATGGATTATCTCAAGATGATTTCTTGAGCAGTGGATTTAGGCATGAAAAATGTCGAACCACTATAATTCTTAGTGTGATTTTCTCCTCTTCTCTTTCTCTTTATGATGTTACTTGACTTTGCACACTCACACACTTGTATCTTAATAATATGCTTCTATCTTGATTATCCAATTACTCTATGTTCTTAAATGTTGAATCTTTGTGATTATTGCTTTGAATAAAAACTGATTATGAGATGCAGAATTGCTCTGTTTTAGTAAGGTAGGATCATAAAATTTCAAGACTTGATTGATTAAGTACGATAGATAATTTTTATGCTTAACTGAGTTATTGCTTTTAAAATCTAGAACTTATCTGAATAATATAAGGTTTCTGCTGTGTTTAGAAATTGATCGTTCAATAGTCAAAACAAAATTCATCCCTCTCTTGAGACCTACAATCTAGTATGACAACATTGGCTTTCGATTTATAAAGTTTAATCACCTTAGAGAGATCCTATGGCTTTATACCCTTGATACCGATGGACCTTTGGAAGGTCAATCCATCACTAGACCATCCTTGTCTAATGGAACTAATTATTCTTACTAAAAAATAAGGATGAAAAACGTTGTGCAATTTGTTGATATTGATCATTGAAAAAATATTTTAAATTATCCTCAAACTCCTAAAAAGGTTGTTGATGGTGTTACCATTAATAAGTTTGAAATGGAATATACATACAATAATTGGAAAATCATTGCTTTAAATGCTAAAACCATCAATATATTGCATTGCTCTTTGGATGTTAACGAGTATAACAAAGTTTCAGGTTGCCCTTTAGCCAAGGAAGTTAGAAAAAGCTACAAGTCACATATGAGGGAACTAGCCAAGTCAAGGAATCAAATATAAACCTATAATGGAGAGATTATGAAATGTTTATCATGAAAAATTATGAAACAATTGCTGAAATAAATACTAGATTTGCTTACATTGTTAACTCTTTGTAAGTACTTGGCAAATCCATTGTAGATGAAGAGCTCACAAAAAAAATTTTCCAATCTCTACCCGATAAATAGGAATCAAAAGTCACTGTCTTGTTTGGAGCAAAAGATTTTTAAAAAGTTCTCCTATGATGAATTGATTGGTTCACTCGTCACACATGAAACAATGATGAATATAAATGTTGAGAAAGTTAAAGACAAAAAGAAGAAGAGCTTAGCTCTTAAATTTGTCATAAATGATGAAAGCTCAAATGATGCTACTAGTGATAAAATGACTCTTGTAGCATGAAAGTTCAAAAGGACACTAAAGAAAGGTGGAATAATATAAAAAATTTGAAAAAATAACACCTCTACCAAAGATGAAAATCAGAAAAAGAAAGATCCAAGTAAAGTTATATACTTCAAACGTGACAAGTCCAAACACATCAAACCAAATTGTCCAAAGCTAAAAAATAAATTCAAAAAGCACAAAGCAAAGCAAGTCATGATTGCAACATGAAGTGATAGTGATGACTTGAGTTTTAGTGATGAAGAAGGTAGTGGAGCTAAAACAGAATACATTTGCTTGATGGCTACAAGTGATCACAAATCAAAGGAAATAAATGAGCTAATTTCACATGTTGGAGCTGAGTGCATTAAAGCCAATGAAAATGATGTAAGTAAATTCTAAATCTATCAGCTATGATGAACTTGAAAATAATTTTAAGAAACTCAACTCAAACTTTAAAAAATATAATTATTTGATGAAAGATTTCAGGGAGCTTAACTCAAGGACAACCAAAGAAAAATTTCCAATAGCTGCCATAGATGAATTATCGGAAGATTTAGATAGTGCTCAGTTTTTTACAAAGCTGAATTTATGATCTAGTATCACTAATTTTCCAAAAGCTCGGCTTTTTCCAAATGTTACCTGTAGACATCGAGAAAAAAACCGCGTGCCTTTTTACGCCATTTACTAAAGAAAAAGGTATTTTGCCCTCCCCTTGGAAAGTTTATTCTGATTTTTTTTTTTTGGATGATACCCTTGTTTCTAGTAGGACTTAGGTAGCGCATTCGCCGCAATTACAGACAGTCTCCAACTACTTTCTGCTAATAAATTATTTCTCTTTTTGGACTGAACTATTTCATTTGAGTGGCACCAATTATCTTTTAATATCAGCATATCATCCACATCGAAAACAGAGATGGTTAACCGAATAGTAGAGGTGTATCTTCGTTGTTTTACCAGTGAATCTTTTAATTTAGTCTTACAATGTATTGGACTGATGGCATTTACAACATTCATTCATACAACCTTTGAATTTCCACCGAAAAAGCTACAATACTAACTTGACCTTACAGAAATGGTAATACTGATTGATTATGAGTTGTCGAGTGTTAGCGATCAAATACGAATGTAGATAACACAAAAGATGCTCTAAACATAAAAAGCTTTATATAATTTAAAACCAACATCAATCGCCAAAACTTGTGATTTGAACTTCATAAGATCTGCCCACAATTTCTTGGACATCTTCATGCAAGTTAAACACAACCCTATAGTTCCCACCTCTATCAGAATCTAGTGTTTTGTTTAGTTAGCGCTTCAAGAAGTCTATACATCCATCTATCTAACATTCCTGTCAATGCATAGAGCAACGACTTAAATTTACACAAAAACTTGGGATAGACCGAAACAACCATAGTGCAGCACTAAAAGAAACAAACCTGTTAAAGCAAATGTACCACCTAAAACTGCACAAAGCCGAGTCATAAAATGGAGAAAACTACGCCTCTCCTCTTTGATTGTCACAGTGATGGGTGACAAATCGTACAAGAAGTAGACAGCTGCATATAAGAACAGAAACTATTACTAACAACACAAAATCAAAGAGGGGACAACCCAAGTGCATATATTCTGCATAAATTCAGCCAACCTGGCCACGTCCTATCAAATCCATCCATTGGGGAAAAGTACTCGGTAACAGAGAATTGATTGGTGGGCAGAACTTCTTTAGATATGTACCTATATTCAGTTGGAACAATCTGCAGTTTGAGAATTACTAGATTTAGTTACTATAATATCCAAAAGGCAATAATAAAAAATTGACATCTCGAAAATTGACAGCAATTTTTAAACATAAAAAAAATGATTTTATTTGTAGTTTTCTATATACTTGTCAAGAGTTATGTTTGCCGCTTCAAATTTCTCCACGGCAGTCATGCTGATCTTACAAAATTCACCAATTTCTATTAAAATGCAACAGCAAAAGTCTTGCAAAATTAGCTCAAACTAGATAATCAATCATTAGAAAGGTCTGGCTAGCATGAAAACTAGAGATGCAGAACTACCTGCAACTTAATTCTTAATAAATTCTATAAAAACAATTCTTAATAAATTTTTACACCAGTAACTTCTGATGATGTAGAGATATTTGAGATATTCCTCGAAGATTTTCAATTCATAGACTTTCCGTTATCAATTTGTGATCTTAAGATCTCTTAGGTTTTGGAGGATGATATCTGTCTTGGAGATAAATATACTATTAAACATGAGCAACCTCTAGGTCCATTCGGCATTCTCATATCTAGTGTGCTTGTGCACTAGTGTAAAAGATTGGTAGGAGATTTTTAAAATTATTATCATTAGAAAATATTAACACAAACATTCATATGTTGATTCCCTATAGTTACGGTAACCAGATGACTAGTATGTAATGTGTATGTAGCAAAAAATTGTGTAACTTGACACATCACTGATATCAAAATTGGAAAATCAAGGGGAAGCCCAAAATTCAAACCTTAATGTAATATTTGAATGTTCCACTTGCATCGTGCAGAATCCGTGTTGTCCCATCAAGAGGGTTGTGAAGTCCAGGATATTTTGGCCCAAACGACAAATCATGAATAATGTGACTTACATTGACATGTGTCGGTCCATCAAAAATCTGTATAAAAGATAGGACAAATCATTCAATAATCACAATAATAAGAACCTAATAAACAGAAGAAATTTCGGACTACTTCATAGAAAAACAATTCACATAAGACCAATGATGCCCCCACGATGATTATCCAAGAAACAAATTAATCCATGAGGTCTAGAAAATTGAACCTGCTTTACTTAATCATAATATGAGTGAAATCTTCTAAATATTTCAAGCCCACATGTTGTGATTTTAAATGAAACATGTATTCAAGTCAGAAACCAACATCCAGAAAAAGTTTATGCCTCTAGAAATTCACTAAAACCAGTATTCAGCAAAACCTAAGACTGAAGCCACAAGTGATTCACTTGCATACAAATGATGGGCCAATTCCTCAGTGGTCAAGGATGTTATTGCTAAATCACTTCGTAATTACCAGAGCCAATAGTCAAAGTGAAATAAGCGAAGTTTTATCGAAGTAACTTTAGAATCTTGTAATTACTGAAGTAAATTGTACATATATTAGAAGGATACTAGGAGATTATTAAGAAATATTAGGAGATTATTTTCCTTTTTTGAACTATTTTCTGTGTATTATATATACTCTAAATCGCATATGAAAATTTATTAAGCCAATTGCTTGTTTCAAAATTTCTTCTTCTCTCCTTCACATGGTATCAGAGCCTATAATGTCTGATTATTTTTCCTCTCCTTATTTCTACAAATTCTCCTGTTTTCACACAAAAAAAAAAAATCCGACTTCAATTCTGACCTGTTACGGCAACCTTATTGCCGCCTTGAAATCACCAATATTCCAAAGGAGTTGGATCTCACAGCCACCAAAGATCAGTTCCCCAGCTTCCAGCGACTCAGGACCCGAAATTTCATCGCCGGAAACCTCACCGTTGACCGCCACGCGCCGCCGCAAGGTTTTTGCCTCCGTCACACGCGCCGGCGCGTGAGCCCTTTTCTGACAACCTCTCCTTCAACGGCCACCTCCGACCGGTTCGCCTGAGTCCGGCCATCACTTTTCTGGTCACCCCCTACACCGTCTCTCTCTCTCTCTCTTAAGGTATTCACAGCCCTTTTTTTTATCCCTATCCAGGTACAAAACCTTCTCTCGAATTAAAAAAAAAAAAAAACTGACAATACGCTAATTAAATCACTCTTCTCTAATCCATCTATTATCACTACTGTGAAGCTTCTAGACAGTAACAATTATGTTTCTAGGTCGTCTTCTGTTGAATTATGGTTTATGGGATAAGGGTATGATGATCATTTAAGTAAAACAACTGCTGATATTTTGGAAAAAGATAGGACGGCATGGTCTAAAATTGATGCACAATTGTGTGGTTTGTTATGACATTCTCTTGAGCCTAAGTTGCTTCCCTTATTTCAATCCTGCAAAACCTGTTGTAAGGTGTGGACCAAAGCCAAGACACTATATACCAATGATATACAACGAATATATAAAGTGGTGTCTGATATTGTTAACTTGCAGCAAAATCAGCAGAATATGGCTAGTTATCTTGGACAAGTTGAGACCTTACTTGATGAATTTAATTTCCTTATGCCTTTCTCAGAAAATATTGCTACACAAGAACGATAAAGAAATAAATTCTTCATGGTTTTGGCACTCATAGGTCTTCAACCTGATCTTAATTCAGTTCGAAATCAAATATTGACAGGTTCTGTAATTCCCCCCTTGGAGGATGTCTCTGCTCGTCTCTTTCGCATCTCTGTAACCCCAGCTTCATCACAAAATATGGAAGCATTTGTATTTGCGGTTCAGAATAATAGTCGAAAGTGGAAAGATAACAAATCCAAACACTGTACTCATTGTGACAAGCCTGGTCATACTTGGGAAAGTTGTTGGAAATTGCATGGTAAACCATCGCAGAATCATTCTTTCAATGCTGGCAAATCTGTTGCTCACTTGGCTCAGAATACTGGTGTTGGACTTCTGCCATTACTTGATCAAGCATTTGGTGTTATTACCTTATTTGGGACAGACTATAGTGAGTATTTACAATTTCAGACAGCTAAACAACAGTCATCTACCATCTCTCAGTCTGGTAATTCAGTTGCTTGTCTATCCAAATCCACTGTTTCTGATCTTTGGGTGCTTGATTCTGGTACTTCTGATCACATCTCTGGTAATGAAACTCTTTTCTCTACTCATTCTGTTCCTTCAAACACATCTACTGTCACTTTAGCCAATGGTTCTCAAACTGTAATTAAAGGAATTGGAGAAGCATAGCCTCTTCCCTCAATTACTCTAACCTCAGTACTATTTACTCCTAAATGTCCATATAATTTGATCTCCATTAGCAAATTGACCAAACAGCTTAATTGTATTGTATCCTTTATAGCTGACTATGTTTTTGTGCAGGACCGATGTACGGGGAAGATGATTAGAGTAGGATATGAGTCACAAGGATTGTACTATCTTTCCTCACCTAAAACCACAATCGCGCTTATTTCCACTGCTTCCGTTGACCTCCTTCATCGTCATTTCGGACATTCCAATCTCATCAAGCTTAAACAATTAGTTCCTAGTCTTTCTACATTATCTTCTCTTGAGTGTGAGTCGTGTCAACTTGGAAAACAAACTCGTGTCTCTTTTCCCAAGTGTGTCAATAATAGGGCTGTGGCTATGTTTGACGTTGTTCATTTAGATGTATGGGGTCCTAGTCATGTTAGTTCCACATTGGGTTTTAATTACTTTCTCACTTTTATTGATGACTATTCTCGATATGCTTGGTTATTTTTTTATGAAAAATCGTTCAGAATCATTTTCTATTAGACTTTCTATACTGAAATTCATAATTAATTTGGGCTTTCCATTAAAATATTACGTAGTGATAATACCAAGGATTATTTTTCTCACCCTTTTAATCAATTTATATCTTCTCAAGGAATAATGCATCAATCTTCTTGTACTCATACTCCTCAGCAGAATGGAGTTGTTGAAAAAAATAATAGGCACCTCATTGAAACAACCCGTACCTTACTTATTAGTAATAATGTGCCATTAAGTTTTTGGGGGGATGCCACTCTTACTGCCTGTTTCCTCATTAATCGCATGCCTTCTTCTGTTCTAAATAATCAGAGTCCTCACTCTATTGTTTTTCCAAATCAAAATTCTCAGTCTTCCTCTCCGAGTTTTTGGTTGTACCTATTTTGTTTATAATCATACTCCAGGAAAAGACAAACTTCAACCAAAATCAGTCAAGTGTATCTTCTTAGGGTATTCTCGTCTCCAGAAAGGATACAAATGTTATGATCCGGTCAATCATAAATACTTTGTCGCTGCTGATGTGATATTTTTTGAGACTTCTCCGTATTTTTCACAACACATGGTCAACGAGGATCCTACTTCTGCAACTCTTCCTGTCCCTACTCTTCCTCTTCCTGGTCCAACCATTACTCGCCCTCTCCAAGTCTATGCACGTCAACCTTCGCAGATTGACCCTCCTAATAGTTCTCTTCATGATGCACGTACATTTACTCGGTCACTCATCTCCTATACCGATATCACCTCCTACACCGGTCATGCTATTAGCAGAGGAAGCTCCACTTCCCATTGCCCTCCGTAAAGGTATTTGTTCCACACGGAATCCACAACCCATTTATAATTTTTTGGGCTATCATCGTTAATCTCCTTCATATTATACTTTTGCTTCCTCCTTGTCTAATGTCCCTATACCTAAGACTGTGAGTGAAGCATTATCACATCCAAGGTGGAGTCAGGCTATGGTGGAAGAGATGACTGCACTTCATTCCAATGAAACTTGGGATCTTGTTCCATTACCTACTGGCAAAAGTACTGTTGGTTGTCATTGGGTTTATACTGTCAAGGTTGGTCCAGATGGCAAAATTGACCGTCTTAAAGCTCGTCTTGTTGCTAAGGAATACACTCAGATCTATGGCCTTGATTATAGTGACACTTTCTCTCCTGTGGCTAAAATTGCATCTGTCCGTCTTCTCATATCTCTAGCAGCTATAAATCACTGGTCCCTTCATCAGCTTGACATCAAGAATGCCTTTTTTACATGGGGAGTTGGCCAAGGAAGTTTATATGGAGCAACCACCTAGTTTTGTTGCTCAGGGGGAGTCTGGCTTAGTGTGTCGTTTACGTCGATCTCTGTATGGTTTTAAGCAATCTCCTAGGTCATGGTTTGGAAGATTTAGCGCTGTTGTGAAACAATTTGAGATGAATCAGAGTGAAGCTAATCATTCAGTATTTTATAGACATGAAGATGGAGATCACAGCAGGTGTATCTACCTAGTGGTCTATGTTGATGACATAGTGATAACAGGTAATGATTATCAAAGGATTTCTCAGCTCAAACAGCATTTGTTTAGCCACTTTCAGACTAAAGATTTAGGAAATCTAAAGTATTTCTTGGGGATCGAAGTAGCTCAATCTAAAACAGTTATATACATCTCCCAAAGAAAATATGCGCTGGATATGCTAGAAGAAACTGGCATGCTAAATTGTAAATATGTGGATACTCCCATGGACCCAAATGTTAGACTTATTTCTGGACAGGGGGAGTTATTAGAAGATCCTGGTAGATATCGCAGATTGGTTGGCAAACTAAACTATCTTACAATCACACGACCTGACATATCTTTTGCAATAAGCATGGTTAGCCAATTTCCTCAATCTCCATGGGATAGCCATTGGGATTCAGTGATTCGTATTCTGAGATATATTAAGGGAACTCCTGGCCAAGGCTTGTTGTATCAAGACAGGGGTCTCAAATTGTTGGATATTCTGATGCAGACTGAGCAGGTTCTCCCTCTAATTGACAGTCTACTTCAGGATACTGTGTTTTGATTGGAGGAAATTTGATATCTTGAAAGAGTAAAAAGCAAACTGTTGTAGCTAGATCAACTGCAGAAGCAGAATACCGAGCCATAGCACTAGCTACGTGTGAACTTATTTGGCTAAAACAACTTCTTCAAGAATTGAAATATGGAGAAATTAAAAAGATGAAGTTAATCTGTGATAACCAAGCAGCACTTCACATTGCCTCTAATCCAGTGTTTCACGAAAGGACAAAACATATAGAGATAGATTGCCACTTCATCAGACAGAAGATTAAATCAGGATGTATTTCTACCTCTTTTGTTAGTTCAAACGATCAGTTAGCAAATATTCTTACAAAATCTCTTAGAAGTCCTCGTATTGAATACATTTGTAACAAGCTAGGAGCATATGACATGTACGCTCCAGCTTGAGGGGGAGTGTTAGAATATTATAATTATTAGGGTAGATTGTGCATATATTAGAAGGATACTAGGAGATTATTAGGAGATATTAAGAGATTATTTTCCTTTTTTGAACTATTTTCTATGTATTATATATACCATAAACCGTATATGAAAATTTATTAAGCCAATTGCTTGTTTCAAAACTTTTTCTTCTCTCTTTCACAGTAACAATTGGGTCACCCGCACAATAATCCAAGTAGGATATGGCCAGAAATCTAACATGGCATTCCAACTAGGAGAAGAGAGACGAAAGAGAGAAAAATGAGTGCTAGGTCTAGGGATTAGGTATTGATTATATTCCGTATCCTATCCACCTGTTTTATTTTTGGGTAGGGCAGGGCAAATCTGGATCTTGTCAAGTATTACACAATTATTTTTAATAGAAACAAAGAAACAGATTTACATAAAAATTATGCTTTAACAGGAAATAAATAATCAGCTACAATTAAATATCTGTAGAATATAGTATATATTCTACCTAAAAACAGGATTATTTAAGAGCTAATACCAATACTATACATTTTATCTTATATGTAACATTAAAATTTTTAAGTTATGTAAGATACATAGGCAGCTATGCCATTAAACCATCATGGTGGAGTAGTATTGCATCCCTAACGTGGTGGAGTGATTGTCTTTGTGCAAATTAAACCATCTCAATAGAATGAAAAAATTGTAACCAGAATTGCATGTCAAATTCCCAGCAAAGTTGCCAGATTTCATTCTAAGAAGCAATTGATACCCAACAAAACTTGAGGTATTTTGACCCAATCTACTGAATTTGACCGATGACTACTGGTAAAATTAACCCATAATCAGACCACGTAATGAGAAAAAAAAAAAGGGCCATCAAAAGCTAAGGTGCATTTTGTACCATTGTGGTTACTTTTTTCCAGGGCAAAAAGGTGAAAATTGTGGCATTACTGTAGAGCAAGTTTATTGAACACTTGTATCAAAATTATTCAAAAAGAACAAATAACTGTAAATCACAAAACAGGGGCTTTTAATTTGCCCTAAAAAATTCTTAAACACCATAACCATTACCACTATCCACCATCATAGCATCATAAGTTATTCTTAATTTTAAGGATGTTAAAACAATGACTGGTTCCAAGAAATAAGCAAAACAACGTTGTTTCTTCAAAATACAAAAAAAGAGACCACAACATGCCAAATGAATGCTAAATAACTCTATCTAACAGTTGCAAAATAAATTAAAAAAAATCAAACAAATGTATGCGCAGACAATTTTGTTTAGCACAGAAACAGAAAAAAGCAGCTGACCATTTGAGCAACA
Source organism: Jatropha podagrica (assembly GCA_947857235.1). Classification (NCBI taxonomy): domain Eukaryota; kingdom Viridiplantae; phylum Streptophyta; class Magnoliopsida; order Malpighiales; family Euphorbiaceae; genus Jatropha; species Jatropha podagrica. The sequence continues at coordinate 14,888 of CANUEP010067330.1, read as the reverse complement.
AAAATATTTAGCCCGTGAACTGAAATATGAAAGTTTCCAGCAACTCTTTGGACATCCAGAACACCATAAACCTGCAGAAGACATTAAGCCAACTGTATATATATCTTGCTCTCCCATTTGAGGTTATTAAATAATAAGCTAGCTCATGAACATAATAAATGTTGAAAGGTCTTAGAAAAGAACGAACCCTGCATCCTTCGCCATTTGCCAATGCCTGTCTAACTTTATTGATCATTTTTTCAGCTTCTTGATCAAAGCCGTGAGCATCAAGTTTTGTCTCAGAATCCTCATGGTGGCTCTTATCATCTGACCAAATTAAAAGTTATTTATAAATATTAACTGTCTTAAAAAAATATGTAGCTAATTCTTTTAATTATATCAACTTGATACTCAACCTTTCTCACCGCCATCAATTTTAGCAATTCTAACTTAATTAAAGGAATGGGCCTGATAATTTATTTTTAAAAAAAAGGCTCTATTGCCATAGTCATTCTATGGCCATAGCCTATAATATTAGTGTTCCTAAATTACGCTTATTTGAGTTGAAATTTATCTACCTCTTTACTGCAGTTTGCAAATCAAAACCTTTCATCATTCATATGCATACAGGTATCAGTGAGGTAAGAGCTCAAAGAAGAGAGATAAGATAGATGTAGGTTAAAGTAAGGGCTGCCAAGAATTTGTGTCAAATCCAACGATTGATAGGGTGGATTAGCAAGTTCAATGGAAAAACGTGGCCAAGGCAGGCAGGTTCAATTAGTCACCATATCAATACAGGGTCATATACTAATTTGGTAAAATTCAGTTCATGCGAAGTTAGTTGAGGGCAAGCTAAAGATCATTTATTGATATTCTACTCAAAAGTTTCTCCAGAATTACATCAAATTGTACTAAGCTTACATTTGTACAAATTACGTCAAATTGCATAGACGAGTTTAGCATATGGATGATAAGAGCAAACTGTAACAATCTTATCCAGTCCTGTAGGACTAGACAGTGATGTCACATTCTGAGCCAGGAACACAAACTAATTTACTTATTCATTTGGTATGATTTTAAATTAAGAAAACATTTAATTATAGAAAAGAATATAAGTCATAATATATTAAAAAATTCAGTAATAACATTATCTTTTTTCTTTTATACAAACTATTGCCAAAAGCATGGGGAGATTATAAGTTATAACTTCCTTCTCGTGGTCAATTTTCTCTCCGTAGCACATCACAAGTAGAAGAAGATGCCCACTAACTTGATTTTCGATGATTTACTAAAGTCATAAACATTTGTCTTACTATTTTAACTATTTTCCATTGATCTTTGGTCTCTTCATGTGGATCATCAAAAAACCAAGACCCCAAGGTCTAGTAGACCACTAGTCTTCAAGAAAAGGCCATTAGAACAGAGATTAACAATGTTAAATTTCATATGTCAGTTTTAGAATGGCATATTCTCCTCCACCTATTAGCACCCTCATCAAGGTCAAACCATAAACCAACACCTTAGTTCACTTGGCAAGCAGATTCTAGAGGTTGTTACCACTAACTTCCTACATCTAGCTGCACAACACTTAACTCCACACTTCCAATTTGTTGTTGCTCTACTCTAATACCATTCTATCATGAAGCAAGCCTGTATACAATATCGAGTAAACAACCAGGGCAGGACTGGACCTAACCATATAGACCTAAAGTCAACCCCCAATTGTTAGTGTTACTTAAATAGACAACTACACATAAATCATATCAGCAGTTCTTTTTTTCAATTAAACAAGGACCTTGACAAGAACCCAAACATTTTGAATAGCTAAGTCAATACCAAAACTACATCCCAAATGGGTAAAGTAAGATTTTCCTTGGTCCTAATACATTATGTTGTCCCCAGCTTTGAAAAAAGTACATTATTAGGTCCTTGTACTTGTCTTATATCAACTATCTAGTCCTTTGGTAAAGTATTTTGTTAAGCGTAAAAAGACAAACATACACTGATCCTCAGCTCAAAACCTTCGAAAATAGAACCCCCCTCCTTTCCCATCCCCAATCTCTTTCCCCCCCACCCGCATCCTGTTGGGGCACTTGCACCATCATTTACAAAAAAAAAAAAAAATTTAGAGACAGAGAGAAATTTGTTCTCATGGAAGAAAATAAAAAGTTAATCCACAAATCAATTGGCAAGAGACCCAAAAGAAAAAAAAAAAAAAAATTGCACTCTGAAAAAAACATATTGATTATCTCCCAAAAACTCACCTTCACTCTTCCGAACAAAACCAAATAATCTCATTTTGACCAGTGCAACTGCTACTAACCCCATCCTCTTGTGTTCAGTAAAAATACTTGACTACTCAAAGAAAGAGACTAAATTAATTTATGTTATTCTGCAAAGGTTATGGAAGAGTAGGTGAATGAAGAGAGAGAACAGCAAACTTGTTTGCAAATGATAATTATGGAATTTAGAATTAGTTTGACCAGCATTTTATCTTTCACAAAAGAGATTTTACCAAAATTTAACAGGAGAGAGCATATAATACAACAAAAAATTAAGAACTATTGATATATTCTTAAAACAGCGGATGGACTAGTATATCAGGCCCAACTGTGGAGCGCATTATTGTATGTTATTTTTAAGCAGTAATTATAAGTTGTAACTGTCAGGTGCTTTTAACTTCATGTTTACTACGTTCTTCAGACAAACTTAGAATTTCGCATGAAAAACAAAAAATAATCAGAATAGAGATCTCAAAAACAAAAACTGAATCTCTTTCAAACCAAGTTATAGATGTATAATGCATCAGGGGCAGTACCATGTTTGTGAGCAGTATGTTCCTTTTCTACAAGGTCCGAAATATATTCAGTGCCAATGATATGACCATAACTGTTCAGACGAAGCTGTAAAAAAATTCTAATTTGGTTAGCAGAATGATACAGTATAGCTTCTGTGAAGCCATTGATGGATATACACATGGATGCACTCAAACATAGAGTCTCTAAGGAGAACACGTACTTAATGAAAGTTTAATTAAACAAATATTAATGTTGAAGCATCTCAAAAGACATGAACTCATGACAAATACACTAAACACCAAAATCACAACCGATTTGAACATGAATAGAGCACGTTTCTAATTAGTTTCCCCTCCAAAACCCCATTTGTTTTGTGGAACTTGACAACTCTGGCAAATAAATTCAATGGAACATATTTTCTGGAAAATAAAGTACTTTTTACCATTTCATTGCAACATTAGAAATGAGCTAAAAATCATTTCTTTATTTTCATGATTAAATTGTATTCAGTAAAGAGGAATCTATTATTTAATTAGATAGAAACCAATGGCAAAAAGTGACGAATCACAACTGTCATTGTTAATACTGATGTGGTAATATGCCCGCTGGGTTTTTCATGTATTAGATTTTTGTCCCATAAAAGTCCAGAAATGGCCTTGCATGAAAATCTTTTAAATGACTTAATTTTCCCTTTGATTAGGAAAGGTTCACCATCTACTATTTTCTTCAATGCACTCCAAACAATGGCTTCCACATAAATATTTTCCATTCAACAAAGAGTTCTAAATATAGATATACCAAATATTTTCAATAGACTAAGCTTGATCTCTCCATCAGCAGCTTCCTAAGTTTCTTATTTCTTGATCTTGTCACCCAAAATTACTGTAGTGTTAATAAGTAGCCCCATAATTGACACACTCAAAGTAGTTTGTGACTCACAAAAAATGAGAAAAGCAAGACAACAGAATTTGCATGCTTAGGTAATGTTGCTTAATACACTTTCTCTCTTTTCAACCCCATATATTACAAACCACCTTAAGATTGCAAACCACCCCTTTGCTTGGAGCTTTCAATGTACAATATTTTCCTTGGATATGAACCGAAATCAAAATTTCTAGGAATAATACACCTTGTCATTTGCTTTTGTTTCCTGTTTCATTATTCTTCATCCACCTCTTTACTATGAAACTCTTCCTAGCACATTTTTGTTTAAAGCAAACAAATATTTTAGTCCATAGTTTAACATCCTAACAACATAAAAAAATAGCTTGGAGACATGAGCACAGCAGTGTATAAAGTTATGTAATTGCCTAGTACTACAATGGTAAGCATGAAAATTTGTTAGCCCAAAGTAACTCCTTGCTTAGGAAGTTGTTTCCCACTCATCAATTGGATGAAGGCCTTGCCTCTTCAAGAGATATGCTTTTCCTGATAATTTTTATGTATGATGCCACTTCTGTAATGTTTAATTAAGCAACTCAAAATGGTAAATTCATTTACACGTCATCAAGGGGAAAAAAATAGTCCATACTATCTTGTAAATAATTAACATTAAATTTAACTTGAAATCATACTTTTGCTCAAAATTCCTTTCTATAATTTTTAGAAATAAAATATTATATCATTTATTTGTACAAGATTTTAGATAAAATTTATTTCATTTTCAAAAAATTTAGATTATTATGTTGAAAGTTCATAGACTTTAAACTTTTTGCTCTTATACATTAAACTTCAAAACAAAAATAAATAAATACATAAATAAATTGTACCTTTAACTAATCTAAACACATGCAATGGGAAAAATTTTAAAAGGCCACGAATCTACTAAGCTGTTCATATCACGATGCAAAAAAGCAACTCAAGTCCTCTTCTCCACACAACACTAACACAGCTAGCTCCTCTTCTCCACATGACACCAACACAGCCAGCTTCTCTTCTCCACACTAGCCTTTTCTTCACTTTTAAATTCCTTGTGATTTCCCAAACCCAAATCTCAATTTTGTTTGATTTTCATGAAATAAAAATGAAACTACCCACTCTATCAACTAGGTAATTCAAGACTCAATGGAAATTCAAAGGTTTGGAAGGAAAAAGCAACAAATTGGGAAATACGTAGAAAGAAAAGAGCTGAAACTTTGAAGAGTTAGAAGAGCAAAGAAAGTCTTTAGATAAGAGAAGGAAGCAAATAATTTTGGAGGGCATTACGTTAGTATCAACAGGAATCAACCTACAGGAAGAATCGTGATGGTAATGGATGATAGTCCCCTGTATTTGAATTCAAGGCACCAACATTACTCCACCAATATCTAAAACCCTGATTACGAAGCACCACCATCCCTAAATCGTATGCCAAGAATACCTCCCCAAGCACAATGCAACATTAATCACAACTAAAAAGAAAATCTAACACTGCCATTAGTCTACTACATTAACGCTCAAAGTTTATCATTTATGAATCAAGCTTAACACTGAATGCTACAAAAGCTTTCAAGCACTTGCTAGATTTGTTGCAACAATTACAAGGTCAAGATGGGTTTCTACAACAGATTTATGAAGTGTAGTTAGTGATCTTGACCACTTATTGTTGAAGGATGGGTTAATGGTTTTTGTGGAATTTATTTAGAGAAGGGTAAGGAGGTAATGAATGATAAATTAGCAAAATTCCAAAAGGACTATTACAAGAGAGAGGAGACCAAAATGGAAAAGAGAGAATAAATGAAGTAAAAGGAAATGGCACAAGTACTTTTAGAAGGAAAGAGAAATAAAATCTAACTTTTAGGATTTAGCACTGATTTCAAGTTTACAACAAGAATTGATTTTGTCATTGGTGCATTCAGCATAAATGTTGATACCATTGGAATTGATGATGTCAATTTATATTACAATCATCGAACAAAATCACAAGAACATCAAAAGTGCATAATCTTTTATTTTTTAGGCCTTTAACAAAAGAACCCAACTTTTAATCTGGTTTTTCTCTTTGATAATATGTTCTTTAACCAAAGAAGGACTCTATTTCTCATTACATTCTATTTTATGATTCTTCCTTTAAAAAAGTCCCCAAGAATTGGTGGCTCAAAACATCGTGTGCAAATGTTATGGGGCTGGTTTATTTTGGGTAGTTTTATTTATTATTTTATTTTATGTTTTTCCAATGCTTATATAAAATATGCAATCCATTTCTTTACTAGTGGGTGGTGGTTAAGCAAGATCTTTATATAGCACATAGTTATTTTAGTGGGTAGTTATCATCCTTCAGCGTCACATTCAGTTTAATTACGGGATTAAGTAGGGTTTAGAGGTTATAGAACTCAGAGATCGTAGCGTTCTAACAAACAACACTAAGGGATCATAGGGTTCTCTCTTAATGAGCCCTAAATTCTAATATGGTCAATCAAATACCCATAACTAAATCATAAAATTGGAAACACAACACTTGGTATCAAAGCAAGTACTAATGTAATTGGGGGAATGGCTAGTGTAGTTGCATTTCAGGTCAATTAAAAAGATGGAGTTAAGATGGTCAATTAGGGTTTACAAAAAGGTGAAATTGAGGAACAAAACTAAAGGAAAAAAAGAGGTTTTAAGCGCAATTCAGTACAATTGAAATAGAGTGCAGCTTGGAGAACTAGATATTACGGCTGGCTGTAGGATTTCTTTGGAGGATAGAATGATAGGATTTTAGATTAGCAATCAGGGTTTATAAGGGAATAGGTTAAGGAAGCAAGAGAACAGAAAAAGCAAATTCATGGAGCCATTTATGGAGGAACTAGAAGACTGTGAACAGTTAAACAAGAATAGAGTAAAATAAAGGGATAAGCATGTGAAGAAAGATAAGTGTAATCTTCAAGTCCAAACATTTTTAGGCATCACAAGCAAAATTTGATAGTCAGAACACCTATGGTTGAATTGCATCACACGACTCAAAAGTAGCATAAAAAGCTGTTTCTTTTTTTTAATTATTTAATAAAAGAACTAGACGAAAGCATTAAAGTAATAGATCTTACAGACTTCAACAAATACTAATCCTTAATAAAAAGGATTTTAAAACTCCTCCTAAGTCCTTAAGAAAAGGACTTCAGAACCAGTCCACATCCTCTAAGGATTTGGACTCCAAACTAAAATAAAGAAGGAATAATACTATCCCAACCCAACAAAGACTCAAAAACAAGAATTGGAGGGTGTTCGGTTTGGTTTTAAGTGATGCAAACCTATTTGTGTAGAAATTGACAAGTAGAATGGTGTTTGGTTTAGCTTATAAGTTAAAAAAATGACTTAAAAAAGATGATTCAAAAGTCATGTGCAAGGTACCCATGCTTATGATTATCTACTTATTTTAAAACTACCCTTGACAAAGCAAAAAACTCCATTATCCTAATAATTTTAAAAATGAGAACTTAATCTTTGTTTTTAACAAACTCTTTTAATTGATATTAATTAACATAAAATTTTTTATATTTCATAAATGAAGTTCTTGTTAATTAGCTATCAATCAAACACTTAAAATGCTTAAAGTTTCTTTCCAGTAGTTTTATCAAGCACTAAACTACTTAAGTTTAAATTGACTTGTGAGTTAAAAAATACATTATAAGTTCAAAGTTAAAAATGAATAGTCAAACCAAACACTCTCTTCTAATAAATAAGACTCCTAAAGAAATAGGAAAAGATTTTCTAGCAAGGTTGTACCCAATCTTGAAACATTCTACCAGCAACTTATTCATTTAAGTATAGACACAAATAAAACTCTAAAATAACTAGGAAGTGGTCTAATATTTCTACAATAAAAATCTGCATTGAACTTGGATCATAATTCTAAGCTTGAATATTTGAATTTAGTTTTCTTGTGTCCATGCTTTCTGTCAAGTTGTTATGGGCAATGTAAGGGAACTATGACAGCTTTAGGCCTTTATAGCATGGATAAGGAAGATATACAGGATTGAGCAAAATGAAAGGAGATGTCTAAGTATAGAGTCTCTGAGGAAAGAGTTGATTGCTACTCAAATATATGGAAATAACTTAAGGGAAAATAGTGTTGCTTGGGGCAAAGTAGCGGCAGCGTGCATGCTCCACATGGGGGAAACTTCATGCCATAGTATGCCAAACTGAATTTCCCTTCTTATGATGGATTGGTGGATTCCTTGCATTGGCTTAGCCAATATCAATATTTTTTCTGGGGGTCAAAGATCTTCAGAGGAGGATAAGGAGGAGTGTCTTCCTAATAGATGAAGGGTGAGCCTCAAGTGTGGTTTCCGGAAACAACTAGGAAGTACCAAAATTTGACATAGGAGTATAAACCTCTATGCAATCTTCATTTTGGTCCAGCAGTAAGAGGTAATAAGTTAGGATAGCCATCAAAGCTTCAAGAACTAGGTCGGTAACGAGTATCAACACCATTTTGAGCAGTCAAAAGAGCTAGTGCACTTACTAAAGAACGAGAAGTGGAAATTTCATTAGTGAGTTACACTACCACATAGGTAAGGAAATAGAAATTTAACACGCTCAACCTAATTACTGCCATGAAATTATATGAAAGGAAAGGAAATTCTCAACCCATAAAACAGTCTACAAGGGAGAGTACAATAGGCAGCTCATAACAAGTTCAATTTGTTAAGAAGTTAAATAAAGCAGATGTAAGGAGTGGCGAGCAAAGAGGCTTTGTTCTATTATGTGCAGGTATATATGCAGGGTCATCAGTGTAAGAAATTATTTCAGTCAGATGTGTTAATGAACATTGTTTCAAACTAGAGGGGTTCAACTTGATGCATCTAATACACTTTCGGGAATGGGAGTAATGTAGGAGCTCATGAGTATCCACCTTAGGCCTAAATAATTTGCTAATTCTGGTGAAGAAATATTTTAGTTGTTTAGATTTATTTCAGTTTAGTAGTCCCATGCGGTTCCCATACACATTGGATTAGCATCTTTAATTGTGGTTGGCAGTTTTATTTAGTTTTTCTCCAAGTTGTGGTTGCAAATAATTGTTTGTTGCAGTTATTTCCTTTCTTGTTTGTATTTTAAAGTGAAGTGAATGAGAAGAGATTGTAAAAAAGTTCGAGTTCCTAGAACTTAGAGATTGTAGAATTCTTTCAAATGAGAACAAAAAGATTGTAGTCTTATCTCTTAATAAAACCTAATTATATTCTTACGATAAATCAAATAGACCTATAAACAGGTCATAAACTTGGGACCATAACAATGAAGATATATTATTTATGATCATACATGTAATCCGTAAAGAAATATAGCATTTTCAATAACATTAGAGACAACTATTTCCAGTTCGTTTATTGTTTTCAAATAGCCATTATTGAAAAAAGCACATTCCAAATGTCTCTCCAACCCTTTGAAAAACCATAGCAAATATGACAACTTCATTTTAGTGGCCCATTTCATTATGCACATAGCAAACTGCAGTGTATAAGAAAAAATTTTAAGAAAAGATATCGTCTTACTTTCCATATGTTTGTATCAAGATCTACTTCATGCTTGCCTGACATGTCAATTGCATCCACACTCAAGACTGCAGAGATTAAATTTCAAAAGTAAAAGAATTTTTTATTTAAAAAAAAAAAAGGAATTTGAAACACATATGAAAAGGGAGCAAAATTGAATCTCTAACCATCACAAGGTAATGAAGGAAAAGTCATATTTATGTGAATTGGAAGAGTTTCTCCACGTTTCAAGTCCACAGACATCTGCCACACATGAGAAACATCAAATTTACATGACTAAGGAAATAACTTATCTGGTCAATAGGGACATGGCTGCACTAAGAAACTCTAAATTTTTCATGCCCCTGCATTACCTCATGAGGTTAACAAAAGGGCAGTAGAGAGGTAATAATCTGAGACTGACCTGATGAACCGTATATGTAGTAAGATAATATGTAAGCTCGTGCAAGAATAATGTAGCCATTATGACAAGACCAATTATGGAAACTACAAAAAGAGACAAAAAGGCAGAAATTAAAAAGAAAAAGTCCAAAAATAAAGCTGAAATCGTAAAAAAACTTCCATTCTTTATAATTAAGGAAAGAAAACGATGAAACAGAGATAAGAAAGATCTCAAAAAAAAAAAAGGGTAAGAGAAGAGAGGAGAAAAAACTTATTACCAAGAGCTCCAGATTGTGTTTTTTGCAACAAATGCTCCTCTGCGCGAGGAAACGCATCCAGGCTCTTTATCGCCTGTCTAACTCCCATCTTTCTACCTTCTTTTTCCCCAAATACAAGATAGTTCGATCGATCAATCTATCTATCTATCTATCACCTGACACTGAATTGGCAAAGAACAATAATCTTTAGTAATTAATTTCATCGAGCGATTCCTTTTCTGAAAACCAGAATATGGGCAAGGTCAAAGAAGCGCACCCAGAAACGGATTTTCACACACAAGGAGAAGCTCGGGATCGACGAACGTTGTCGTTGAGCGGCTTTGGAGGATAGACCTATTTCACTCCTTGTTTTTGTCTTTCTAAAACACTGCAGTCTAAAAATAGACCATCTCTTCGCCCAAAATTTTCTCCGCAGTCGCAGCCCAATCCTCAACCATGAGCCTTTAAGAACTGGGCTCAATGTCAGCTTCCAATTTTTCTCTTATTTAATTTTTATTAATCACTTGTCTAGTGAGAATACGAAAATAATAAAATTATCAATGTCATCGTTCATGAAATTTAAATATTTTAAAATAATTTTAATTATATAATTAATTAAAATTTTATATTTTATTATTGATTGAAAATATAATTTATTAAAATATTTTTTAAATAAATACATAAAAATAATTAATCATTTCAAAATTTCAAAGTTCTATTTTTTTAAACTTATTTTTTAGTATATTATACAATATTTTGAGAACCGAACCAATCAATAAACCAATAAAGCAGAAGTTTGTTGAACTGAAAGGTTCAACCGGATTCAACACGGTCAATTGAATTTTATACATAATATTTTTAAATATAATTAAAAATATAGAATTTAATTATAAATACTGAATAATTATAGATATTAAATTGGATATAATATCTTAAATAATTAAGAAATGAGCACCGATACATAGCATGAATCGCACATGTGTATCGGGCATTTTTAATTGAAAAAGTGGGTCATGACATGTCAACTGGTGTAAAAGTATGGTACAACATATTTTGAGGTCTTGCAATGGGATAATGAGAAAAGTAAAAGGGTAAATGTGATTTTTCGCTATGGAAGTAGGTGGAGATGAAAACTGCAGTTAAGAAATTTTGAAGAGAGAGCAATAAGGGCATTTGAAAAGGAGGGGAACTATGGAAGTAGGAACTGATGGTGCATTGGCATGTTTCTGGAATCATAGCTTATGCCGCTACAAATATGTTGAAGGTAAGAGAATAGAATGTTGTTAGGTAACCCGAATATGACTTCAATATTTGTCTGGTATGGGAGAAAGAGAGAATGAAGAGAGTGCAAAAAGAGGAAAGTACCCATCAATTTTAGAGGTAAGAATATTGAATCTAACTAAAGCACGTACTAAATTTTAGGGCTGAGTTAGAACGTGGAAATGTTGTATATTGATATTGTTTGTGATTCATGGCTTGTAATAAAAAAAATCCTCAGTAATTGCTATGAAGTTGTTTTAAAATTTAACTTAATTCAATGGAAGTGAAAAATAGAATATTCTTATAATGGTAATAAAAAAAATCATGATTTAATGGGTTAATGAAAATTACAAAAATTGAAAGAATTATATAACTGAGTTATGAAGAAGGTGTAAGCTATAGAAGTTTTTACATGATTTTATTAATGTTGTGTGAAATGCGTAGATGATGAAATTTGTAGTATAATGTGAGGCTAGAGCTGTATGTAATGATGAATCGTTTGATGTCGTGATAGGAAAATGTTAGATTCAGTTAAAGGTACATATTGCCTGACATTATGTTGAAGCTGAATTTGAATTAGTTTTCGAGTTAATTGCTAATCAGTGCTGTGGCTATTGAAATGAACAGGAGCATAATGGATTTCAAGGGCGAAGTTAGTGGGATTAATTAGATGAGGTAGGAGGGAATTTGGAGTGTGAAGAACAATTAATTGTCATGATAGTTTGAATGAGCCAAAACTTGGCATGTCATTTTCGAAGTTAGAAGAATTGTTTGCTTTCTATAGATCATATGCTAAGAGTTAAGGGTTTAGTGTGAATAAGATATCAGGGAAAAAAGACGCAAATGGTGATCAACAGTTCATTACAATTACTTGTCACTGTGGACATAATACTGTCAGTTATAGTAGATCAGGTGATAGTCAAAGGCCATCTACACTGATGGAATACAGAGTAAGGGTTTGTGCATCTGCATCATGTGATCGAAGATGGAGAATTAATAAAGTGATACTTGAGCACAACCATTCTATGACACCGAGAAAATCGAGATTCTTACAGCAACATCAACAGATATTACCACTTGTGAAGAGAAGGTTGGAGGTGAATGATAGTGCAGGAATTAAACTTTGCAGGACATTTCAAGCTATGGTTGCTGAGGCAGGGGGATATGAGAAAATTGGATGTTCTGATAAGGATTGTTGTAATCATTTAGGCAAAATTAGGAAGTTAATGCTAGAGAAAGGCAATGCAGAGTCAATGCATCAACTGTTTAGGAGGATGTAACAAAGGACCGAAATTTTTTCTATAAAATTGCTGCAGACAATGATGGAAGGATAAAAACATATTTTGGGCAGATGCTCGCATTCAAGAAGCATATAAAGAATTCGGTGATGTGGTATCTTTAGACACAACATATTTGGTGAACAGATATCAAATTTCATTTCCACCATTTGTTGGTATTAATCATCATGGTCAATCTATTTTGCTTGGTTGTGCTTTGATGTGTAATGAAAAAGTATCTACTTTTGTGTGGATTTTCACATAGTGGTTGCGATGCATGGGAGGTGTGGCACCACCAAAAATTGTTATTGACCAGTATCCGAGCATTGAAAAGGATATTAGGATTATTTTTCCCAAAGCAAGGCATCGATGGTGCATTTGGCATACAATGTCTAAATTCCCAAAGAAAATGGAGCAATATAAGTCATATGATGATATCGAAGACTATTTTATGGAGTTGGTGTGTGATAGTAACTCTATTGAGGAGTTTGAAATAGGTTGGACCATGATGTTAGAATGTTTCAAGCTTTTCAGTAATGGGTGGCTAACAGATCTTTATGAAGGCAAGAAGATGTGGGCTCTAATGTATATGAAAAGAAACTTTTGGGGTGGGATGTCATCTACCCAAAGGAGTGAGAGCATGAACTCGTACTTTGATGGATATATACATGTTAGGAGCATGCTGAAGTAGTTTATTGATCAGTATGAAGTTGCCTTGCGGGATAAAATTGAGAAAGAGGGTGAGGCTAGCTTTAGGTTGATGAACACAAAAATACCAACTTGTACTAAATATGCAATCGAAAAACCATTCCAAATGGCATACATGTAACACCTGCCGTCCGATCCCGGAGAACTAGACGGCGGATGCCACATTCGGTGTCGGAGCACCGCCTTATCTCACTTACTAACTCTAGATCACATATCAAAAGTGGTTAGATTTTCATAAGGAGGCAAGTAATTAAAAATTTTTTTAAAAAATAAAGTTTAAGGAAATTTTTACGAAAATTTCGCAAGAGTTTTTCCTAAAAATTAACTTGCCACACAAAAAAAATATATACACTTCCAATATAATTTCTCCAAACCCCAAAAACTCCAATTCAACACAAATTATCAGCAAGTACTTCTAAATATTCGTCCATTACATTTGGATACCATCATCAAAATTATATAATCCATTCATTTCAGAAGTAATTATTGATGTTCATACATCAAAATATAATAAAAAGTCATTACTTAATTAATTACAACTCTTAATTAATAATAAACTTAATATGTACAACCTTCACCATTTACAATTTTATATATATGCCAAAATCACCATGCGAGAAATATTATACCCAAAATGGTATATCTACTCTGATGTTCCCTTCTGGTCCTGAAAAGCGGCCTCTGTTCCTAACCTGCGCGTGATAAAAATCAATGCATTGAGTGGAAGACTCAGTGGTGTTAAATAATCAACAATTTAAAATAACACACCTAGCACAAAAGCAAGTCTCCAAAATGCTTTAAATTACTCAAATATATATAAATTAAATTTCGAAATCATATAAATTAAATTTGAACACCATGAAAACCATAAAACAAAAAGAAAAAGATTAAAATACATATGAGTCTTCATTCTTTATAATTTAATAAAATTCTATTCTTAATTAAGGCTTGTACTAAACAGAAAGAATGTAAGTAGATTCGAGCGTGGCCTGTGAAAGCACCACCCCCATCATATAATCGTGGCCTGTGGAAGCGCCACCCCAATCGTATAATCGTGGCCTGTGAAAGCACCACCCCCATCATATAATCATTGCCTATGAAAGCACCACCGTGGCTTGTGGAAGCGCCACCCCCATCTCATAATAAGCACATCCGCTTATTTTTAAGGGCTGATAACCCTAGCTTATGATTATAGCTCCACCAAATAAAACGGGCTGATAACCCGAGCATGCTCACGTATCGCAATACATCTCATCATACTATATGTCAATCATATATAGTAGAGCCTAGAATAAATGTATTCCTTCACAAATAATCTCATTTCTCATTTCCCAATTCTTTTCCAAATCATTTTAAAATTAACACTTTTTATTTTCAAAATTCGTTTACTTACAACTTGTAAATTCTTAGCAAATCTTTCTTATGTTCCCAATCAAAATCATACCTCTTTAATACACGTACACACATACTTAAAGTACTTAGAAATCCAAGTGTTAACACCTTTAAAACGCACTTTAGATTTTACAAAATCACTTCTACACCTTTAAAGCTTTCTTTAAGTTTTGCAAAAATGTTTAAACATTAAAGTTTAAGTAAGTAATTTAAGCTACCATTAAAACATATAGCAATTTACTCATTTGCATTAAAATTCACATAAAAATCAAAAGAAACCCAAGGCCCTCCTACCCATACTAGGTTCGGCCTCTCCCTCAATTAAAAGAGGAAAAATGTTTTCCTTTAAATTAGTCACATTTTCTCAAGGACAATCTCACTCAA
>CANUEP010067252.1:0-22671 GCA_947857235.1 Jatropha podagrica | reverse complement strand
TAAAGAGGCGTATCGAACTACGTCGACTTTGATCTTCCATTCAAACGGAAGTACGTAGGCACGTTTGGGATCTAACCCCGAGCGACAAGTCGAAATCATCAAATTTCAATCATTCACCCTGCAAAGCATTCATCCATAGGTAAGTTCATCAGCATGACATAGTCTCGGGATCCATCTTGGGTTTGCACACCATGCTTTAACCATTGGGTAATTAATCTAGTAATTAGGATAATTAAAAATTGGAGTCATTTAGGGTTTTTTCCTAGTTTACCCTTAAATAATTAAACCAGGTGGCGACTCTCACATTAAGTGCATTTCTATCCTTTAGCATATGCATCACGCATATGCATCCGGGGGGTAGGGGTTCACAAATGCATGACTGGACAATCACGCAGAATGCATCTCTAGTCATAGAACTTGTAACACCCACCAACCAATCTCGGAGGACCAGACGATGAATGCTACATTTGGTGCCGGACCACCATCTTGTCTCACTTAATAATCCAAATCATATATTAGAAATGACTAAATTTTCATGAGGCAAGTAATTAAAATTTAAAAAGAAAGGTTTTAGGAAAATTTCTACGGAAAATTCGCAAGAATTTCTCCTAAAAATCAACTTGCCACACAAAGAAAACAAATACACTTTGAATATTTACTCTTTTAAACCCCAAAACTCCAAATCAATGCCATAGATCATGCAGCACTTCTATATAATTACATCAATCATCTTAGATTCTATCGTAACATAATATCATCAATTCAAAGAAATAATTGCTAATGATCATTCACTTTAAATTCACATGAAGATAACACATTTTAATTAATCTCAAATCTCATTAATTTACAACTTAACATTTACAACCTAAATCTTTTTACAATATTTCTATACATCCCATAATTACATCTTAATACATGTCCTACCCAAAAATAAAGCTTCTTCACCGATGCTACACCTTTGATCTTCAAGTGACAGCCACCGCTCTTACTAGCGCGTGATAAAAATCAACGCGCTGAGTATATCACTTAATGGTGCTAAATCATTAAATAAAATAACAGAGGTTGCTTAAGCAATAAACCTTAATGTAAATTTAAAATACTTAAATCAAATATAAAATAAATATCAAGTCGTACAAATCAAATAAAAATATTTCAAAGGTCATAAAGAAGTTCATCCTTAAAGATAAATTCAAGATTTGACAAATGTAAGAAAAATTTCATAATTACAAATTCATTTCCTTTTCTTTCATAACAGAATAGAATTATTCTTAATTAAGACTCATACGTATTCTGGAAGAAATATAACTAGATTCAGTTACATAAATGTTTGAACAGAATGTGGTCTATGGAAGCACCACCTGAATGTGGCCTGTGGAAGCGCCACCAGAATGTGACCTGTGGAAGCGCCACCAGAATGTGGTATGTGAAAGCGCCACCAGAATGTGGTATGTGAAAGTACCACCAGAATGTAAGCGCGTCTGCTTACTCAGAATGGCATCCCAAGCCTAGCTTATGATCATAGCTTATCACATAACAGAATGACATCAAAGTCGAGCATGCTCAATAACCGGAATAACTTCATCTTAGTACATTTCAACCATACATACTTGATCCAAAACAAGTCATTTCCTTTACAAATAGTCTTATTTCTTATCCATAGGTCCATAGCAAAATACTTCTTAACTTAGTACCTATTATTTCAAAATTTCATGAACTTACAACTTGTGAAATTTAACAAAATCAATTCATGTTTCGAACAAAAACCTTACTTTCATAATACCTCTATATACATAGCTTAAAATACCTTAAGTTAACATTTAGAGAAAATAAAACATGTCTTACCACCTTAGGGTGGTTCGGCCTCCTTAGGTCAATAAAGGGAAAAGAGAGTACTTTCCACAAAATACCATTTTTCAAGCCAAAAACACTTAATCAAAATATTAAAACCATTACTTAAAAATATTTAGCCTTAAAACTCATCTTTTACTCTTTCAAACTTTCTTAAGTCTTAGAAAAATACTTAAACATTAAAATACAATAGAGGTTTTAACTGCCACTAATTTGTTTATCAATAAACTCATTAAAGTTCAATTCAAGCATAAAAACCCAAAAAAATCAATGGCCCTAAACCTTGAGTGATTCGGCCACTCTTGGTGTGGTAGGAAATGGGTTGTTTCCCTTTCAATTAAACACTCCACCACACTTGTAAATCATTCAAAAACACATTAACACTAAAAGAAAACCAAAGCTTGAAGCAAAACTCAAGGCCCTTCCTCCTAAGGAGGTTTGGCCATTCATAGATGAAGGGGAAGGAGAGGATTCTCTCCCCATTCAAGCATCTTATCATGCTTAAGAAACGTAGAAATTATGTAAAAACAATCAATTAAGCAATTCCCAAACAAAATCACAAAGAACTCAAAAATCATTCAAAACCTAAAAATTTGAAACTTGAAGAAAATGAAAGAGGAAGTGAATTACTATTGCGCTAACCTTTAGAATAAGCTTTAAGAAGCTTGGAGAGCCTTAATCTTTGGCTTTCTCCTTCCCTTTAGTAGAGGGTTCTCCAACTTCTCCAAAGTAGAAAAAATGCCCATTAAAATCAAAGATTAACAAAAGAAATAGATGGAGCATGACTTAATGCATCAATTACAAGTCTAAACCTTAAAATCTACTTATTAATTCACAAAAACTCAAGATTCACAACTTACTTGTTCTTGGTAGAGACTCTAATTCTTAAGCTTATGGGCTCTAAAAACTACTTCTCTTACTTAGTTCTTTAAGCTAAATCACCAAGCTTTGGTTTAATTCATCAAATTTAAGGTAGTTTAGAGGTAGAAAAATGAGAGAAAATGGAGAAGATAGAAAGAGAAAGTGGCGTAGAAAAGGTGGAGAAGAAGATGAGTGAATAGTGTTGTTTTATGAGTGGTAACTTTTAAGTAGAAAAGTCAAAATTGACCTTTTCATTTAATGCCAAATGAATGACTATGATTAAGGCTCTAGTATTCTCATCCAATAGCTCTAAATATTCATCAATTAATTCTCCTCTAATTATTATTTAAATCCACCAATTAATCAAATTAATTCCATGAAAATAATTCCTTAATTATTCCTTAACATGCTATACTAGAAAATACTATTCCAAAAATATTAATAAAATATTTTCTACCCACCTAAATTATGCAAACATGCTCTAAAAATATTAAATAAAATATTAAACATGTATAGTAATTTTTTTGGACCGAAATAATACCAAGTCTTGAACCGATGGTACTATTTACAAACCAATAAATCACTATTACTGACATTGAAAAATATCACTAAAAAATGGACTATTACAGAACTAATCACACTGCTAGTCATGCATATGTCACAGTATCAGCATTCACAATTATTTCATCTTCAATTAATCATTCACGTGGAAATTAGTCCATGGCATCAACAAAACTCATGATGAGTTGATCTTTCACATGACTCATTTTCCCAACGTGTGCACTAGGGAGTCGATCCCCTATACATGTTCGACCAGTCTAATCCTCGCTTGACCAGCTCTCTCATTATTTTTCTCTACTCTCTTTTCTTTCCTTACCATTAGGAGTCCAACCTGTGGTTATTCATATCATATCAATATTTATTATTAGATGCACACAGAGGCGCTGATCTTCCATACATGGCTGAAGGTATCAAAAACCGTTTTCACAAACCCATGATGATCTACTTTATTCTAATTTCACTCAAACAAAGTAATTCATATCACAACACATTTAATCAATAATTTATCAATTTGCTAATCATCAGATCAATAATTAACATACATATTATAAAATTCGATGATACGATTATCAAATAATAATATAATATATTTTGATATAAAAATATTTAATGATATAATATAACAAATTTATGGTGATATAAAATTATAATGTTATGAAATACATATCATGCATAATTTATTATTACTCATAGTGATATTAGGATATTTAAATTCTAATTCTATTTATAGTGTGAAGAAAAAATAGCCGAGCTCAAACGATCTATAAATTTAAAAATATATAAAAAAAACTCATCCGTCAACTATTCTATTCAATATGCAATAATAAATAGAAAATTAATTCAATAAATTATATCATGTCATCTCTGTTAAAACTAATCTAAACTCTCTATTACTTAATTGTCAATCTTAATTAATTAGATTTCTCGTCACAACCTTTAAAATAATCTAAATTTATTATCAATGTAATGTATCAATAATATTCTTATTTCATATAAATATAATACTATCTCCAGTAGTCTTTTTCTTAATTAATTTAATTACAGTCTCCAAATATCTAATAAATATCTAATTTATTTACTTTAATTAATCTTTAAAAAGCACAACATGTCTATTTATCGAGCCACTTAATTAATTGATTCTGATAATCTTAAAAATATATTCACATTTTTATTTATCAAGTAAATAACAATAATTCTTTAATAAAATATTTTTCATTTTATTCAATATTCAATTTTAATATCTTAATTCAAATTGAATATACTAATATTTTCCTATTAAATCTACAATATAATATGAATCATTCTCCAATATAATATGAAATAAAGTTATTCTTAGGGCTTCTAGAGGGTGCCAGACCATTTTGGTTCGATTTGAATTGATTTGATTCGATTCAATAAGTCGATCTAATTTTGATCGATTTTCAATAAATCAAATGGATTTTCAGATCTGATTAAATTTTAAAATAATTTAAATTTATTGATCAAAATTTTAAAATTAAATTTTAAATAATATTTTTTAAAATTAAAATTTTCAGACATTTCAATTATCTATTAAGCATAATATTTAAAAAAAAATTTAATTGATCATCAATAAAATTATTTTAAAATATTTTAAAATTTATTAAAGATATTATCAGAAATCTTATTATTTTTCTTTATTTTCATTTTTATATATAAATAAATACAGATAGATAATTTAAATTGAATTGAATCAAACCGGTTAAAGGATTATTAGGGGATATATATATAAATATATACAACTATAGAGAAGTAAGAGGAAACTTATTGACGAAGATATTTATAGAGGCAATTTTGTCTATTCAACATATTTTATTATTATTATTATTATTATTATTATCTTAGAATATATTTATCATTTTTGGATGAGGAGTGAGAGACGAGAGGTTTGAAAATGCCATTTCCAGTTAAGTAGAGCGGGAAAATTGACCTCCATTCCCAAAATCCAAAAGTCAAGCCCTATAAGAAAAAGAAACTTTTGTATTTTTCAATATTCTTTCAAAATTAGGGATTTCTTTCTCCTGAGAATCTCCAATCATGGTCAGAACTCTCAAGCGAGAACGCACCAGTACTAGTAATGGAAACTCAGTTGACTCGGATCGACAGCTCAGAGCTGTGAAGCGAGAATATTTAAGTCGGAATCGAGGTGGCGCCGCTGGAGACCAGTCATCGCACAAAGACTTCATTGATCGGCGAGACCTCCGGTCTAAGTATCTTGCGTTATATAACAAGATAAATGGTTAAGCGTCTTCCACACTTTTCTACTTTTTTGCTATTTATTTATTTATTTTTATGTATTTGTTCTATTTTTCGTTTTTCTATTCTGTAATTTTTGCAGATGAGAGAGATGATTTAACGAGAGTCGATTCAAAGAACTTTGCTAGCATAATTAAGGAAGTCGACAATTTGCACCAGCATGGTATTTCTTTTCTTTAAAATATTAATTGTTACTTTCGAATTTTCTTACCCATTTGTATGGTTGCTGGGAAAATGGATGTATTTCAATATTAATGGAATTGCTGTGGTTCTTGAAACTGAACAAGGAGTGGAAAGTTTGCCTGAATGATGCAATGGAATTGAACTATGCTTTCATCCCAAATGTTTTACTTAAAATAGAAGGGGAAAAATTTAGAAACTGAAGATTATTATGTATTTTCATTTGTTGCTCTTGACATTGTAAATTTTCTTCTTTTCAGCCTCCTTGTAGTTAGCAAGCTTTTGACTTTGCGAAGGCTTAAATATCTTGAGAGATTTTCATGTATAATATTCTTTTTATGCTATTATAGTTTAGAATGCATGTGAAATTTTGGCTTTTGGGATTTTCAGTGCTCAAGCCGAGAGAGCAAGTTGCAGATGCAGAGGCCTTGTTGGGCATTACTAACACATTGGTGACCTCTGTTAAGTCCCAGTCCAATGAAGGGATAACTGCTGCAGATTTTGTTTCTGGTTTGCTCACAGAGTTTGGCCAATCTAATAGGACATTGGACAATGAAGGGAATATCTCTAGTTCCATCAAGTGGAAAGAGATTGGGGTTGTTGCTTCATCCATTTTTATGAAATGTAATGGGTTCATCACAATGTGAGTTACTTTTCTTTTTCTTTTTTTTTTTTTTTTTGTATGTACCTTTTTTCTGTTAATATACTATCCTACCTTTCTTTTCTTTTTTTTTTTTTTTGAACTGTATCCTACCTTATTTTTGGGGTTAAATGTTTGCTTAATGTTGTTTGCTTAAGGGTTGGACCAATGAATACTGAGTTGAAACAAAGGAGGACTGTGGTTCATAGAAATGATAGAAAGCGCGCAAAGCCAACTGAAAAAGCTCGGCCTCAAGAGGTGATATTACCCTTCGATCAATTTTTTGTTCTCTTCAAATCTCTAAAACGTGTGTAATAGGTTTTTGCCTGCTTAATGATGTATCATGCGGATAGAAGTTCTCCAATTATTAAGACTATTAAAATGATGAATGGTTACTCCAATTGTGGAGCATAAACTTGTTGTTTGAAGGGCTTAAACAATGAGCACTGACGCAAGTTTGTGGTTCATATACTCTAGGTTGATGATACTAGGGCAGAGGAGAAAACAGATACTGATAATAACATGTCAACGATGTTCGAGATCTTAAGGAGGAAAAAAAGGGTTAGACTTGAAAATTTGATCCTCAATAGAAGGTCTTTTGCAGAGACCGTGGAGAACTTGTTTGCGCTGTCATTCTTAGTTAAAGATGGGCGGGTTGAAATAACAGTGGACAAAAGCGGTTCTCACTTTGTTTGTAAGATTTATTTGATAATGGTGAATTCAGAATGTAGTTATACCTAAATTGCACTTTAATATATTCCTTGCGGTTTAGTTGATTTGTTATATTTTCCTCTTCTTCAGCACCTAGGAATGCTCCTGCTTCTGATTCTGTAATGTCGCGGGAGGTTGCATATAGGCATTTTGTTTTCAGATTTGACTTCAGGGATTGGAAGGTATGTGATAGGAAATAAAATTCTCATGTATAGATGTTTACTTTCAAACTTCAGAACACGTCCTGTTCTCCACTGCCGTATGGTATGTGATATTGCAATATGACTATAGCTAAAGGTTCATACGAAAGTATGGCTTCTTGATAGTTGAGATGCCTAATGCTGTATATATTTGGTTGCTTGCCATTATCTTTTGAGGCTTATGAATCTGTTTTGCCAATAATAAACTTCAGCAAATGAGGGATGTGGTTCCGGAAGGTGATGAGCTAATGCCTGACCGAAAGAGTTCTGCTATTTCTGAGACAGACCCATCAGTTGATATTAACCAAGGAACAATAGTCAGGACGCCAATCAGGAAATTGTCTAGGAACCGTGGTCTTGTCGTACATGAAGATTCAGTTGTTGAAGACTCGCCTGTTGAAGCTACACAAGGTGGCATTGGCTCCCTTAGGTGTAAGCGTAAGCTCGTTTGATTCGAGCTTAGTGTATCAGGCATCAGCTATTTTGTAGTGTACATGATAAATTCGGGGGGATTTTGCATAGATAGATGTTCCTGTAAATTCTTTCAATTTTGGGCACTTGCCATTCGGTGTGTTTATAACTTAAATATGCTCCATAGGATATGCAATGCAAGGATGTTCTGTTGCATTTAATAGCTTGATTGGAGATTGAAGATGGATAAAGGACTTCCTGTACAAACTCAAGAATTGAAAGTTACTGATTTTGCTGATTAATTTCAAATTTAGCACTCAATAGATCTGTTCAAATAAATTATTCCACTGGTTCTAGATAGAAATTGTCCTTTTAATTGGCAAATTTGATCGAGGAACTGGGTTCCACCACCAGCTCCTACGTGCTCGGATTGGCAAATTTAAATAAATGTACATTTCAGGTGTATTAATTTTTAGTCATTGATCTTTATATAGAATATTATTTAAATTTTCAAAGAATGATAGCTATTTAGCCACTTTGTAATTTTAACAGAAGGATCTAAAGCATGTTCAAAAATGTAAAAGTATGAAAAAAATATCACATTTTATAGCTTGTGGTTTACACATTCAATTCAAAGAGAAATGACATCAAAGGTTCCTTCTTTTCTTTTCCCTACAGTTAACTCTCAAGTTTTCGAAAAGAAGTTAGAATAGTAAGGACAACAAACGAGGCCAAAACCAGCTTTGTTGGGCTCAAGCTTAGCTTCATAAAGATATACTCTGAGCTTAAAAATTTATAATTTATTGTTTTTTTTTTTTCTTTTCTTTACAAGCTCAAACTTAGCTCATTAAGTTTGTCAAATGAATTTGGATGAATTTTTTTCAAGCTAAGCCTCCGAAAGCTCATAAGATGAATGCATTATGGAGCAGAGCAGTATAAGCAAATAGATGTAGCAAATTCACACCTAAAATTTTTTATTCACATTAATCAGCATGTTCAATCAATGGTCCCAGACTTCAGACAAAATCTCATGGAAAAAAAGGACTGAAAAAGACACCGCGGGTGGAACCCTCTTAGGGCAATGCCAATGAAGGGATAAAAGAATCAGATAGGAAAATAAAGGCAGCACTAACTAAAGCTCAAGTTCGTTCTTCGTGAATTTACATGCGGTTACCTCTAGTGCTAGTCTTTTGGGATGTTGAGGTCCTTCAGTATCGGACTATCGAGGCCCATGCCCATTGCATTGAGGCCATTGTCGACATATATAACAGCACCAGTAATGGCAGAAGCCAAAGGCGAAGCTAAGAAGGCAGCAGTATTCCCCACCTCGTCTGTTCCATAAATTTCTTCAACTTAGGAATTGTCTAAGAAACAAAAATGAAAAATGAAATATCGAAGTGAAGAACCATTCATCACCTGCAGATAGTTCCTTTTGCAGGGGTGCATTGGCTAATGAATACTCAATCATCATATCAATAAATCCAATTGCTTTTGCAGCTCGGCTTCTTAGTGGACCTGCGAGTCAATCAAAGCCAATGATATAGAAAGAGTCGTAGAGACTAACTATAAACATGGCACTTAACCTGTCGACATCAGGCGAGGACCCAGAGTAGAATTAACTTAAACCAACCCACAATTCATTTAATAGAAATGGGTACAAATTACAATTTAAGTCTCTGTGGGGAGGTTTTAATATGTTCATTGTACTAAGGACCTAGTCCATGAAAAGTACATTTAACTTGAAACCATCCCCGTGAAGATTTCTTCTGCTTTACCCATGAGAATTTTTCGAAAACTCAGTTGGCAATTGTAAGTTTTTAACTAAGAGACATAGCAACCGTATGGAGAAACGGATGTGGTAACATTCAGAAAGTCCCATATTAGCCTAGAGCAATTTCATATGGGGGAAAGGAAAATCCTCAACAGAACCATATATACTCTAATGAACTGATGTTGTTCAGACAGACAATGACGACAGAACAGCTTGACTTGATGATAGACTATACATTGGTGAAACATACAAAGGTTCAAGGATGAAAAACAAACAATCAGGTCTATGAAATTATTCCAGTGGATGAACTTGAAAGAAAAATAGCTGAGAACTAAAGGGCAATGGTACCAGCGGATATTGTATTCACTCTAATTTTGCGTTTCCTTCCCGCTTCAAAAGCAAGCACCTGAATAGAAAAATATCAAAATCATATGAAGAAGAAGTGCAATCATAAGACACAAGCAGGAAAAAGTGAATACTTACTCTTGTGTCACTCTCAAGTGCAGCTTTGGCAGAACTCATGCCCCCACCATAACTTCATATGTTAAAATTTAAGAACCATTACACATGGAAACTGATAATTTAGTGACACTGGAAGACAATCTAAAGAGGCAAAAATCATACCCTGGAATGATCCTCTCAGAAGCAATATAAGTTAGAGAAATTGAAGAACCACCTGTATTGGTAGCACTCTTTAGATTCTATAGACATGTCTAATGAGTTGGGGGGATAAAATCAAATACTTTTGTCAAGTAGGACAAGCAGCAAAGGCATGCCTGGATTCATTATTGGTAGAAAATGCTTGAGCAAAGAAACATAGGAGTAACTAGATGCAGATACAGCTGCAAGATACCCTTTTCTTGACGTCTCCAACAGAGGTTTAGTGACCTATTATACCAACAATTAAGCCTTAATCCCAAACAATTAAATAGATGATTTCATAGGTCGATTGACCTATTACATAGATGATTTATTTATTATGTACAAATTATAATGATGCCTAAAATTTTACAGTCAGAAACCATATACCTCTGGGCCATTAGCAAGTGAATGCACAAGGATGTCTATACTGCCAAAATCCCGTTTGACAGATTCAGCAGCTTCCTGCAAGACACAAGTCCATAAAAATGTCAATGCACAGCTAAATCTTTCACTTCGTTGTAACGTTTTAAGGCTGGCTAACAATATTTCAACTTTGAAAAGTTCAAATATTAAAAAATAATAAATGCATTTCTGAAACATTGCCATTGCTAGTGGCACGGGGCTTAATACACAAACATTTGAACAACATGACATGTTATCAGGACCATGGAACCAAACATGTCCGACTGATCATTCAATCAGAAAACTGAAAACTGATCCAAGAATAGGGTTTGAAGACTTTTGAGGCTAGGTAAAGCAGAAGGCAAATGGATATATGGAAAACCCTTTTAATAATTGACAAAACATTGTGCACTTTTCAGTGGTGTAACGGGTGAGGATGGTTGACTGAACTAATACAAACTGAGTTACCATCATAACAAACAGAGTAGAGTAACCAAATAGAAGTAAGGTACACTTCTCTATAACATGACATGACATTTACTTGGTTGTCAATGGGGAGATCAAAGAAAACTAGAAAACTAAATTTAAAAAAATAAATAAATAAATAAAGGAAAGAAAAGAAAAAGAAAAGTTAAACCAGAAGAAGTGCTAAATCAAACAATGGTTTGGTTAACTCAGACTTCAGTTATCCATTCCCGATAGTTCAGTTTCAGATTGGCCAATTGTGAGAACTAATGTCATCGGTTCAGTCTGGAAATATTGCTTATACCAAACTGTGAGCACCAGTAAGTGACTGTCAACAAGTGACAGAACCCACTGGCATCCATACAGTCCTAGAGGCTGATTAACTAATAGCAACTTTACAAACCCCTAGAGGCAATACCAAAAACAATTTCAAGTCCTCTGCAGTATTCATCAAGAAAGATGACCCCACTTCAATCTACAGTACTTTAAATTTGGTTATGTAACAAGAACATCAAGGTTCATACAATTAAATGGAGATTGAAGGAATGAAGAGAAAATTTAACTGTGGATATACCACCAAACACACCTCAAACATTTTTCTTAAAGGGTGAGAGTGAGGAGGTTGAGGTCTTCAAGGTAAAGAATGTCCATATCAGGGAAAAAGGGAAGTTATTGTCTACACCTTAACAGTCCAATTACTGCATCCTGCATAACGCTTATTTGTTTTCACCTGCACAAAGTAACATTAAATGTGGCAATCAAGAACCATTTAAATCAAGTTACATACATTGTATTGAAACTATATCTTCTCCTCCATTACATCTTCAGGCACATCTTCAGGGTTGTCATACACTGCATCAAGGGGATATATCTTGGTGATCTTCATTAAAGACCCATCTGGCAACCTGAGATATCAAATTGCAAGTCAGTGGGTGCCATTTAAAAGGTTTACCCATTAGAATGCATCATAAACAAACTGAAGATCTTACACTCGTGATTCATCAAACTTTCCTCGTTGTAGGCTGGTTTCAAAAATGTTTAAAGCCTATAAATGCAGCTTCATGGTCAACAACAGAATGGTTTTACATGGTCCAGGAAGTCCCAGAATACAGAAATAGAATTATTGTGGAAAAGAATGCATCACATAAAATACTTACAGGAACCCATGTCCCAACCAGAATTTCAGCACCTGCAGCAGCAAGCGATTTTGCTATTGCCCATCCATACCCGTTGTCATCAGCCACACCAGCAATAAAAGCCCGTTTACCTACAGAAAATTTAAATTTTAGCTAGAAAACATAAAATAACTATTTTCACATACTAACTCTAACACACTCAACATACTGTGAACTACGGTTTGGTAGAGTAGTTAAAAAATGTAATACGTTTTATTTATAATCACTATAAGAAGAACATATTGAAGCCAAAGAAAAAAAAAAAAAGGTTGTCTGCACAAAATCTTATCACATTCTAGAAATAAAGAAGCATACAAGTTTTATATTATAGAATAAAATGAGGGAAAAAAAGAATAGAACCCAAAATACCTTTCAAATCAATTGGCAATCCAGGCACTTGCTTACTTTCACTAGACCCAGACGTTGCTTTTGTGGCAAACTTATTTAATTTAACTGACCATGACTTGAAATTCTGTACTAGAAGAGGTTGTAGAAATGCTATATGAGAAGCACTGGTAAGCTTAGCCAATGATGCCTGTTTAGAATTCGAACCAAAAGTAGTGGCACCCGCCTTGAAAACTCTGCAATAAGAGGAAAAGTAAGGCCTTGCTGTTGCCAATTGCAGGGTGGAGGCTGCAATTGCGGCCATTTTCAATAGATTAATTCTCTTAGTGGAAAATAGTGACCTGCAAAAGAATATTAAAATCACTGTCTAATCCAAAACAAATTAATACAAACGTACAGACAGCTTTACCCAAAAAAAAAGGAAAAAAAAAACATCCGCTACAACAGGGAGAGAGGTTTAAGAGTTACCCTGGAGAGACGGAAATTGCCAATGTCGAAGAGAGAAGATAAACAACTAGCTGATGGGTCTAGATTTTACAAAGGGTTTAGTGCTTTGTCGGAGTATTTTGGTGGGTTGCGATCAGATTAAGGCTCTCAGTAGCGGCAGCTCAAGTGTGGAGTGTTTGGACCCTTGGACTCTAGTAATTCACAGGCCAATTAATTTACCCGCACTTGTTGCGGGATTGATCATATTACTTATTACCTTTTTTTTTTTTTTTAATTTGCTTCATGTTTATCTTATTCATGGCTGTGCATGGTTCCTGCGAATCCAAACCGAGTATCCAAACCGAATTAAAATTGAAAAAAAATTACTTTTTAAAAATGAGAATCAGAATCAAAGCTAAAAAAAATTTATGTACCAAACCAAAACATTTATTAACAAATATATAATTCTGATATTTGGATATATTATTTAATATAAAACTTTAACTTTAGAAAATTTTTTATTTATTATTTAAATTGAGAATCATATTACCATTTATTAATAAATATTAAGATGATGTGAGACTCTAAATGTAATTGATTGAAACACACTTCATTAATTATTGATTAACAATGAATTTGATATTTAAAAAGTAAACTTAAATTTAATTTAATTTTCAATTTAGACATGCATTTTTTCATATATAAGTTTTTTTATATTATGACTTACAAATTACTAAACCTCTATGTATATATATAACTAGTATGTATAATTGTGTAAATTTATTATATATATAAAATTATACTTAATTAATCAAATAAATATATTAGTATTTTGAGAGTATTTTAATTGTAGCTTTTTTTTTTAACACTCCTCCCTGATTCCGCAGGAACAGACAGGGGATGTCATATTCTGTAATGAAGGCACGTACATACTTGCTTGTTAATAAAAACTAGTATCAATCGAAAACATAATGTAGTGATTAAAAACTCAGTTTACAATTCTTTTTAAAACATACAGCAAAAGTTTTAGTAACCCAACATGCTTAAAATAATTTCATTATAAAATTTCAGAAAAATTTAAACTTTGAAAAACAATAGTGGTAACCCATTAAACATTTTGAAACAATTTAAGCAAATCCTATAGAAAACTGCAAGGGTTCCCTTTGAAGCTAGGACTTAAGAAATAATTCAAACTTGTTAATAAAAATTCAAAAATAATAAAATTTCCAAAGTATCTTCTTAACAACCAATAACTAGGGTCAATAAAACAAATCCTCAAGAGGGTTCAACCTCAAAATTAAAAAAAAATATGAATCGAACATAATAAGTCCAAATCTCTAAATCAAAGTCCAAATGAAATTAAACAAAAATCTTTAAAACGTTCAAAGGAGATCAAACAAATGCACTTCTGAGAATAAATTTACAAATTCCACATAAATAACAATAACCCTCATTATTTCAAATATAACATAAGGCTATAGTAAAAACTCATACTCTAGTCTAGAAGCAAAAGTCTCTCTCTGGATGCAGATACTCGAGATCCACAGTATAATAAATCTTGAACCTATGCGAGTTAAAAACGTCGTGTTGAGTATAAAACTCAACGGTAATAAACTATTATATGAAAACAATTAACAAACAATTATGTTCCATTGAAACCACATTAATCACATCCAAATATATATATATATATATATATATATATATATATATATATATATATATATATATATATATATATATTAACATTTCACTTTTATAATACATACCACCATGTTTCATACTTAATACAACTTATAACCACATTTACTTGAACTTCCATACACTAACGTCAAACATAATATGGCAACTTACTCCACAAGAAATCTCATATGTATATATATCAATTAAGATAACTTATAGCACAACAATAGCAATATAGGATTCACAGGGTAATTTTCTGTACAAGTATGCATATAATAATATTAATACAAGCAACTTATTTCACATGCAAACCTATATCAAAGTCCAATATTAAAGTGCTAAATAGTGTATTGTATGTCATCAATTTGTAGGTAACATGTATTACAAGCACTTAGACATTACATTCGTGTTAACAATATCTTATCTATTAATCCAAATAGTTTGGGCCTTAACAATGACTCTAAAGAAACAGAAGTAGAATAGGTAACAAAACGGTGTCTAATAACAGTCAGACTAGTACTGGCTAGTTAGCCTTTTAAACAGTAGACTTAAAAGTCTCAAATACAGAGTCAGTAGAATGAGTCCACTCATCCTAAAGACACCCACATATCTGACATATGATCATAGCACAATCGAAATCTAATTTTATAGCATTCTTTATTTTCATAAACAGATAACCATATCCTTGCAACTACTCAACCAAGATCACAGTAAGAGCCCAGCAGTTTCAATTTAATCAATTCAGTTTATTTTCATTTCCAAATAATAACCATATTGTCTAATATTAAACAATATCCAAATAATTAAACATAACTAGTTATATCCTGCGTATGATTTATAAAAGCTTACAAGCCTCATTAAATCCAATTACATATGCTCATACAAATATATAAGTATCGATCTCATTTCAATTAGATAAACAACTTTAAGCTTCACATTTGGATTCAACTCAACAATATCCCATTTTTAATCATCATCAAATAGAGAGTTAAGTAGATAGACGTACATGATGCATAGCATATTACTAATTGCATTATTACTCATACATGAATGCATTCATTTAGTACTCAAGTCTTATAAGTGTTCACTAAGTTAAGCATTACCCATCATGCGTAAATAGTCTCAAGGCATCATTTAACCACATACTACATTACACAAGCTGGCAACTTAACCTACTATATGTTTAGCTCATGAAGGTCATGGAATAAAACAACCAAAGGTATGTCTTGAGGAACATGGTTCGGCAAGTCCTAGTTTTTTGGGGTACATGCATGCTTTTCTAAGTTGGTTCGTACATACACTTGTTATTAATACTCAACTGCATATAGGTACATTCAATAATATGTTTAAGTGACATTTGGTTATAAATCCCCAATTCATGTCTTACATATTCAATTCATGCATAAATAATTGATTAATGTAACATATAACATCATATCTTAACATATAGACATGCAATGATTTAAACAATCATCAATCAATATTGGCCTAAGTTATGCCTGTCGTAATTCTCAAATTCTCAGAAGCATTTTTTTACTCTACTAATTTAGCTCCCTCTAGGCACTAAGCTTGCACAAGTATAATTCTCAAATTCTTAGAATCATTTTTTGCATAATTAGTTTAGCTTCCTTTGGGCGCTAAGCTTGCCCAAGCGTAATTCTCAAATTTTCAGAAGCATTTTAAATTCATATCAAGTAACACTCTTTCATTACAAACCCCTTTGACAACAAAAATTTAATCAACCATCTTGGCACAATTAGCAAAAAGTCATTTAATACCACTCATACATGAACATTCGGCCTCACCAACACATAGGTCACATGATCTTCAAATCATGCTCATATTTCTACCAATCAATCCACATTCAAGATCACATCATGATATCATCACAACATCTTAAATAGAACAATTGGTCAAAAGTTAATAAAATACTCTTAACACATAACCAAAAGAAATTTGCCTCTTTATGTTCATATAACCAGATTTCATTATTTTTTTTAAGTCCTTCACTTCATAGCATCCTACCTACTCAATGGCAATATTATCAACTCAATTCCAGTAATTATAACAAAAATAAAAAAAACCCTAAGTTTCATCATAACATCAACCAAATCAACATCAATCAAACATTAAATTAAGCATATAATTGAGGAGTACAAAATTCCAAATGCACAACAGTAAGCTCGATTCGAAGATCAAGTCTTCCCTTTTCCCTTACCACCTTTAGAAGGCTCACACTTCTCTACAGGCATGAATTCACAAACGAAATGAGAACAAAGCAACAATTAAAGAATAGAAATCTCCTAATTATACTAATTCTAAATATACATTTAGATTTGAAATATGATTTACAGATTGTGAAACGGAAGCCTTTTTGCGAATACAGCTTAATTGTACCAAAATCACATGAACAACTAACTAATCCCAACTCTAATTCACTTTTTTTTTTTTTTTTTTTTTTGTTAAATCTCAAGCTTTGTATTAGAAATTAAGGAGGTAAAAGGAAAAAGCTCTCTGCACCTTTGTCCTTCATTTTTCTTTTCTCTGCGTGTTTTGAGTGTGGCGGTTCCTCCTTTTGATTAATAAGAGGTTACTGCCTCTTTAGGTTTTTAATATATTATTTTTTTTTATATTCCCTACAAGTGGCGCTTACCCATTGTAAAAAGGCAATAATAAATTAATACCTTTTATTTTTTCAAAACCAATTATATATATAAAATCTCAACAACTCATGTTTGCCAAATAATTTTAATAAATAATAATAATAATTAAAAAAATTATCAACAAATATTAATAAATCACATTTGATTATTAAATTCTAGTAGTTAATAATAAATATAAGTAATTATTTATGAATACCATTAGTTATTTTAAAATACCAATTTAACCATTTAAATACCCATAAATAGGGAAAAATCATATTAATTTAAGAAAAGTATTCTAAAATCACTTTAACACCACTTTCATATCCAATTTCAATTAATATGGTGCAATTAAAACTTTATCGCATTAAATTCCACAATTAGGTTTCCTAAAATACAACTTCACAATTCGTAAACCCAAAATCATATAATGCATGAACGGACATACTAATAATGTGCAATGCATGAATCACAATCAAGACTCAATTATTATGAAAATAACTTATTCAGATTGAAAATTATACCAATGTTCCAATTTGGTACCAATTAGCAATTCAGTAAGCTAGGATGTTACATTTTTAGTCATAGTTTTAGTTTGTATTATTATTATAATTCTATAATTTTTAAAAACTAATTAATATTTTAATAGTATTATAATTTATGATTTATAATATTTCTGAAAACATGTATACTTTATATTACATCTAATGTAGTTATAACAATTAATTCAAATAATATAGTAATTATTATCTTTATAATAACTAATAATTAATAATAGTATAGTTATTGATAATTATAATTAATAACTAGCATTTAACAATCAAAATTATGTAGTATTTGAACTTGAGTTTAATATTATAATCCTTTAAATTTTAAAAAATAAGGTATTAGTAAGGAAAATCATGTATAGTTTTTAATGGGGGAACACAAATAAGAATCACAGAACCAAACTAAATTATGGTTTGGTTCCGATTCTAGTTCTTAAGTCATTTGATTTTGATTTTAGTTTCAAATTTAATAAGAATCGAACTATGGAACCAGAAACGCACAACCCTAATCTTATTATTAATACAAAATCCACGTTATTACATATAATATATATATTGCATTTTTTTTCTCAAAAAGTTGGCATGTGACACTTTATAAATGAATACTTTTCCCTTGCTCTTACCACATAAGCTTCTTGGTAATAAAACATGGGATTATATTGCAACATAAGACTCTTAAATTTTGATAGAATTACATAGAATTTAAGTATTAGTTATATTTTTATATAAACATTGATATTAATTGTCATTCAATTATCATAATTAATACATATTAGTAAATAATTATAATTTTTATAATGTTGTAAGTTATCTTTCTCAATTAAAATTATATAATATTGGTCTTAATTGTCATTTAATTATCATGTTAATATGTATTTAAGTAATTAATTATTATAATATTATAATCTAATTTTCAATTAAAAATTATCATAATTTTGATGTTGATAACTGTGTTTTGTCTCTGGTAAATTTCTTGGGGAATTAAAGCTGTAGAACCTAATAAAAATTTATTCTAGAGGCACCAAGTTTTTTTATAATAATTCCACTGAGAACCATTTTTCTAGAACTTAGTACCAATGAGAATATTTTTCTATTCTGGAAAAGGGAAAGAACTAGTTCCTCTAAATGAAATATAAATTGTGTACTTTTAATTTTTCAATGATAGGTTCTACTACTTCATTTGTTAACTCCTAGGGCGGTGCCCATGCTAATGCATTAGCTCCTCAAGTAAGTTCCTCTATAAAATTTTGCTCCACTCTTTTCTATCAAGTTCTCTTAAGGGGCATTTGCAATTGGTTCCTCATCATCTCTATCAGCTTTTCCTAGATATATTTTCTAAATTGAGGCAACTCCCTAGCTCATACGTCGGCAGCGTCCTCTTCTCACTGATTAAGATCTAGGTGTTCTATTTATCTCTTATCTACAAGTACATTCCCTATCGTACCTGCTTATCTTTGTTTCATCTACTGCTTCCTCTAAGGTATAGGCTTGGATGGAGAGTCATCGGACATACTCCTTGCTATTTCATAGTGCTAGTGGACCTATCATCAGTTTCAAGATACAAACCTCGACTGAATCTTTTTTTTTTTTGAATGTAAATTTAAAGTCGTAAATCGGCCTTTACACATTTATGAAAGAAACGGTTAGTAAGGTTGTTTTCTTTATTCATAATTGTCGTGGGATCAACTATGTCACTTGCCTATAATTATTGCATTGCTTGCTACATGTGACATTTCTTAATGGGGCTGTGGGATCAGCCCCCACCACATTCATTACTAATGATCCTTCGTTTTCACCTGGTGGGATAGTACCCCTTAAGGTAACGACCATTGACATTTCTCTTGTATGGCTCTCCTGTAATACTTGATGGCCAATAAGCATTTCCTCCATGATCTTGTGAATATAAATGGCTAAGATCTTTTGTTTCAGCTCAAATTTCAACATACTACTAACATATGTAACTCTTGAAACCTCAGGTGTTCCTAAGTTGATTTCCACAAAGAGATCTTGGATTCTGGTAAGAATATCACGTTCCTCCTTGAAGATCACTTCAGCTCCATAAACCTTTGGGTACTTGTTTATCACTAACCTGTCAAAAAGTTGCTGCAAATGAGATACGAAGATACCACCTTCTCGTTAGTATATGGTTTCTTAATCTCCCTCCTTGACCTTTTATAAGGCACAATGGCTAATGATGGTCTTGAACTACTTTAGAAATCTTTATAGTTGATGAGCTATCAGAAGATATGTTAGGATCCTCTGAAGCTTCAGCAACTACTATCTCAGTCTAATTCAAAGCGCCAACTTCCCTAGAAGAAAAATCTTCTTCAATTTCCATTGCTTCCCTTCGACTCCACCCTTTTCTAAAACAATGGATGATACTGAAATCTATATCATACAATTATGCTTCTAGTGCACTGGACTTAGCTTGAAAATGTTTAGGATTTTCCCATACAACTTCTACATCATCACCTTTCCAAAATATTAAGAACTAATGCAAGGAGGATGACACACACCAGTTGGCATGAATCTAGTCCCTTCCCAATAACACATTATAACCAGTAGTGGATCTAACAACAAAGAAGGCTGACAGAGATGTTTTGCTATCAACTGTAATCTCTACTAGCAGTACCCCCATGGTTTTTGACACATCACCAGTAAAAGTCGATGCTGAAATGTTGGTAGCTATAAGATCTTCCTTTGTCCTTCCAATAGCTAAAAGTGTTTTGAATGAAATTATATTCAACGTCGATCCATTGTCTACAAGAACCCTTGAGATGGGTTTTCCATCAATATGTGCAGTTATATATATTGGCCTCATATGTTGAGTCATTTTTTCTACAGGCCTCTCAAGCACTACTCATTTCGGTTCTCCAGGCTTCAAACATTGAATAGTCACTCCACTAGATATCTCCGATTCATTAGAAGCTTATTTCTCTTAAGGTACACATGTCTCTGTTGGGAACTTCTAGAACTCTAGAGGCAAGACTATGCCTAAAACTGCAAAAATAAAAGGTAAAGGCACACCTTTAAATGAAAAGTTACCTTCTGACACTTCTTTCTCTATAGAACTCCCTTTAGATTCTACATCATCATCTATGGCTTTACACCTAAACTTATTTTTTTTATTTTCGTAGTTGGAATTGGCTAAAACTGCCTTCTGTAACTTCTCCAATACTCTTTTCCTCCGCAACCTCCTTTTTTGAGTTTGAGTCAGAGGTTGAGGGAACTTCAGATGTGCACCACCATCCACCTCTTGCTTGGTTCAACCGGTGGAGGAACAAAAAATCTTGACCATTTCTTTTAGAACTTTGGTTCAAATCTAATCACTTTTGTCTTTGTAGAAAAGTGGTCAACAGATGGACTAGCTCCCTTTGGAAACTTCTGCTACCAATGTTGTTGTGGCTTGTTATGTATCTTTAAGATCCTCCGATGAACCTGCAACTTCTTCAACTAGTTAATGATACTTCTTGAATCCACTTCCACAGCATTGATGGACGCCATAGGTGGAAAAGGATCCTCATCAATCAGCATTCCTGAAACTCTAGCAACTATTAGTTTTGTGGTTCCAAGAATCATAGTACTTACAAT
Source organism: Jatropha podagrica (assembly GCA_947857235.1). Lineage (NCBI taxonomy): Eukaryota > Viridiplantae > Streptophyta > Magnoliopsida > Malpighiales > Euphorbiaceae > Jatropha > Jatropha podagrica. Next base: position 1,295 of record CANUEP010067252.1, on the reverse strand, counting down.
ATTGCTTTCCCTTCATCTCCTCTTCCATTAATAGCTTATGACCAGGTGGAAGAGTTACAAACTTTTCCTTCAGTAAGAAATCAAAGATCTCCTCAGTCTTAGACACATCAAAGGTAAATTGACTCTCTGAATTAGAATTCTTCTTTTGAGATGTTATCTTTACTAGGGCTCCTGAGTTTGGATAGACACAGGAATCCGAGTTCACCAAATCAGCCACAGTTGTCTCCTGATGAAGCTCCTGATAATAAGTTCCTGTTGAGCTTCTCTTCCTCTGTGATTATTCTTTCAGCAGCTCTTCATATTTGCTACCTTAGTCGCCGGCTCATAGAAATCTCTAAACTCCATCCTTTAGAATTTCTTCCTCAACTTGAAGTCCAAGCCTCTTTGAGCCATCTTGATAAACTCATGTTCAGGTAAGAAAACCTTACACCTATTCCTCAGCTTGTTAAACCGTGCAATAAATAAGTCAGCCATCTCTCCACTTCTTTGTGTTAGCCTAGACAAATCGACCACACAAACCTCTGGCTTAGCTCTAAAGAATTAGGTATGGAAGAGATGCTCCATCTCATACCATGAATTGATTGAGTTCCTCGGAAGTGTTGAATACTAGGTGAAGTTATAAGTGTTAAGGAGTTAGGAAATAATCGCAACTTATAATTAGCAAAATTCTCCAAATTAGCAAGTTCCTCACATTGAATGGTGAATCTGGCTATATACTCCACAGTGGATTATCCATCTTCTCTAGAGAATAATGTGGAGTCTGGAATTCTGTACCACATGCGATAAGGGTTCTCTTTGTCGATTGTTTCTAAATATGGCTTCACAAAGTTTGGGCGGCTAACTTGTATGAGGCCAGGCCCTTACAGCTCCTATATCGCGTCCCTCAGAACTTTCATAATGACTTGGGCAATCTGAGGAATAGGATTCCCTATTGTTTGAGAAATTATAGTGACACCAGTGTATGTATTCTAGGGAGTTGCGTTGAAGGAAAACCCTCTAGTTCTTAGCTTCCTCCTGTGCCTGTCAATGATTGAGGAGCATCTTGTGAATACCCAATTTTTTCAGGCTCAAAAGCCTATTTTCCCGGACTGCAAACAGCTCGGCCGGACCAAAGGCCATTTTGGAAGTTCATCGGAAATATACCAATATGGTACTTGAAACGTCCGGAAAATTACGAGGATCGCAGAACTTATCCTGGAATATTTTTTGGAGGTCCGAAACTCCCGAAAAAGCCTCCGGAAGTGAAAAAGAGAGAAAGGACGGGACACACCCGCCCAAGCAGGGCGGTCACGCCC